>JAOTAV010060398.1:0-14851 GCA_026546445.1 Cyclargus thomasi | reverse complement strand
ACTTATCATGAAACCAAAATCATCTTAACCAAAATCATATTTCCCTATAAATTTTGAGGTGTTCTGGGGTATAATAGAATGTTGATGTAATTGTCATGTGAATGTTGTTCGGTTAGTTTCGTAGTTATTCTAGTTTTTTACAAAAAATCTATGTCTACGGTACATTTTTTTTCTGATTAACTATGAGCTTAAGAAAAAAGTCCTCGCTAGTAATGAAAGAATGAAGATCAATCTATAACATATGTCTTTTTGGCTAATGTGCTTAACGTTTGGACTTACTTATAAGAGGTTAAACTTAGCCTGCTGGCCCATGTATAAGCCTTAATGATATACCCGTAAAATCTATATTGGTCAACGCTCATCTATCAGAATCAAAGAAATCGGAGTCAATTCCTCTTTGAATTTGACAGCGAGCGATACGGACGAAACGAACGATTCGGCGCGGGCTAGTGTGCGAGGTTCCATGATATAATGAGATAATGTAACGAATTCTAAAATTTGCTTTCTACGCCGCGTTCGGCGCCTACAGTTCTAAAAGACGTAGATTCACCATATAAAGCTAAAACTATGTGTGAATCACAAACAATATCTACGTCAGCTACTAAACAAATAAAATTCACATCGCAAATCTTTTACAGGTAATCCATACACTAATATTATAAATGGGAAAGTGTGTTTATTTGTTTGTCCTTTCTTCACGTTTTAACGGAGCCACTTTATAACGTGATTTTTAATTCAAGTTAGTTGGAGAACTGGAGAAGGACATAGACCACTTTTTACTGCAATTAAACATCTCATTCCATTGGTATAACAAATAACAATAAACTTATTTTTGTTGAAGTTGCAGGCATCATCTAGTATGGAATAATTGATTTAGTCCTTAGTGCCCATTTTTAACACGTAACAACCGTCTAATTAAAAATACAAACGATATCTAAGTGCACATTACAAATCGAACCCAGAAGCTCCATTAACTAATGATAATGGACAAAGTAATAACTGCATATTGCATATAAAGAGAGGCACGCATTCGTATGCAAATAGACTTATGAACTTCTGGGTGTAGTCACGCGAGGAATTATAATCGATGCTCAAGTATTCTAATGATTATAAATGAAGAGTACCCCAAGTTTATTACTAATACATCTATAGTTCCACACTAATATTGTAAATGCGAAAGTATGTCTGTCTGTTGCCTCTTTACGCCCAAACCGCTGAACTAATTTTGCTGACATTTGGTATGGGGGACTTTGAGACCTGGGAAGGACATTTGATACTTTTTATATATACGATAGCGGTGAACAGAGTTGTGGGTATCATCAAGACTTCAATAAAGCTCTGTTTTTATGTTCGATATAATTGCGACAATGCAAAACGGTCGGATAGTTAAAACTCGAATGTGATTTCGCTGCGTTTTACGTGGACTAGTTTAGTATTTTTTTTATTGCTTCGAGTTTATACGATACACCACCTACGGATACGTCTGGTGTAACCACTCGTCAACTTAGATTTTTTGCTGTGTATGAGAGATTTGCTGCTTAGTAGAAAAGGACATTAGAAAGAAACGAAGAAACACTGAAATCGTAGAATCGAGGTATGTACTAAAAACATTCTAATTACAATTAATAAATAATAATCAAATAGTTTAACATTAGTTTACACAAACACTTCATGATGATAAATTTGAGTTGACCGCTTGGTCTTCCGCTTCAGGGTAGTAATGAAAAGTTGGCGGCCAGCCAGCGCTGTCATAGTTGATTTAAACTAGCCACTGCACCTGTGGTCCCTAAGTAAAATGGTCGTGACTTGTGATGTACACGACACTAGCGTGTTGGACGGCGTACGACCGGCGGATATAACGTAGAACACCACCCCAATTGCATGCGCCAATATATAAAGTATTTTATGAACACGGTAACGGATAGAAAGTTGTGTGAGTGTGAGTTATACTCGCGTATGAAGGGTTCCGGACCAAGAAAAATTAGAAATTGAATTTAAACAGCCATTACAGAAAATGTCATGCGCGATGTAGACGACCAGCAGTGACATCTATCATCAAAATAAATAAAATGGCAGAAATACGTCTACGAGTATGTATTAGAGTCCCCTTTAAATATTTAATTTATTTTGTCTTAGGTATAAATTGTTGTTGTAGCTGCAACATAAATAAATGTAATCAGTGAAAATTTCAATTCTCAGGATATAACTGTTATTGAGATACAGCCGGGCCATACAGACGAACAGACGGATAGACGAAGTGACATTGAAATCTTAATAATAGGGTCCCGTTTTTACCCTTTAGAAACTCAACCCTAACAGCTGACCTTTACGATTGAATATGCTAACGAGAAAATCCTCAACAAATCCTGTTGCAAAAAAGTTTTTCGAATACCCCGTAACGTGCACGATGTAAACGAAGACAAAAAAATATTGTATTTGGCAAAAATAAATATTGGAATATTTAGTGCGGCCCCGACCGCCGCGCTATAACTAAAGTTGGGATCCACAGCGTTCGTTATTGGTATTCATTTTATTTAGTCGATTCGTTCCGATAAATTGTTAACGAAGCTAAATTTATGTGAAAAGTTTGCGTTCGTATTCAGAACTAGCTAAATTTGTTTCTAACTCGTCCCAACTCCCATCAGACTTCCATCTTACAGCCACTATTTGACGACTGGAACTACGAGCAAGCACCATTTTATTTATTCTCCGATATCTAGATAACCAAAGTTTCATCGATTATTGCCGAACTTTTAGTTTGGTGATATTGTTACGTCGAGTGTTTATGCTGTTATCGTTTACTCATAAATCTATTTTGTATCTCTCAATAGATCTTTGTCAATTGTTTCTTTGACGTGAAAGTTAATATAGAAGTATTCTGTTACGAGTTCCTTAATATATGTAGGACGTAGAAAGGGTCTGAAGAACTACAGACAAATATATTATTGCAATCTACCATAAATATTGTTAGGATAATCTTGTTTTAAAATATGAATTTTGAAACAGCTAGTAATAAAAGTGAACCCTCGCATCCAGAATATAATTTTAATATGAGCCCGCCGCGTTAAATCATAGTAGTTTATGAAAAATATATTTTGAAGTAAGCGAAAGCCGCAATTTGGCCGGGCCCCAGGAGATTTGGAAGGCGTTGTCTAGTTTTATCAGCAGTGCTCTTTACGAAATATTTCAGAAGAAAAACTTTTTTGTTTTCATAAAACAGTAGCTCAATTACGACGGCGTTGTGCCGCGAAGTTCTTACAATCTTTCCTCACGTCACGCGTTATAAAATTGTTTTTAAGGTTTGAAATTGTTTTTTTTTTCACAGTGAAATACTGAAAGCATCTTCGTAGAAGCATAATTTTTTATATTACAAACTGTAAATTTTTTTTATATAATACGATGATTCCACAAATTGGTCAAGTTTCAATTTTTAGGGTTTCGTACACAAAGCGTAAAACCGGACCCTATAACTAAGACTTCGATGTCTCTCACTCTGTTAAATCTATTTTTGCACTAAAATATTTTCTATATCCTTCCATGTGCGACATTATTTATAATTTGCTACGTTTCCGGATTAAGCGTTTTAAGTTTTAACGGATCTGCGTAAGAAAAAGCCTCTGCAAATCTTAATAATACATATTCTGAACGTCGAAACTACGATGCCTACCGCGTCCAGTTATTACAGCTACGGTGCGTCCAGTTATTAATAGTTACGTAACAAAATTTACATATGTAATTAAGAATTCCTGTATGAATAAAAAACATAAAGATTAACAAAAAGTCCAAGTGTTTAAAAAAACTGTTTTTCCAGGCGAGTACCGGTATAAACTATAAATTGCTCTATGCAACGGATTGCAACGAATCAAAGCAATGTCTCACTTGCAACTGTAAGCGGTAAGCGTAACTTGCATGTGTGCACTTAATTAAAATAAATTCGATGTTCCCTCTACGCACCGTCAGGCGTAATTTCCACGCTCCACGATCAAAGTCCAAACGGACTTACTGCAAACATTGACTGGATAAAGTTGACTTTGGAGAAAATTTTATCCTAGAATTAATATTTTATCGTCAAATTGTTAATACAGCTATTAATTACAGTGAACTATATATAAGAAACACTTATACACCCTGTGTCACTTAATTTTGTTACCCTGTGTTAAGGCAATAGGAGCCGTCGAAACATATTATATTTCTAATTATTATATACAAGTTATGCTCACCACTCCGTAGCACCAAAATTTATTTATCTCGCGGGAACCGTTTTCCTGAAAAAAAAATTCTTTGTCCTTCCCCGGGACTCAAAGTATTTCCATACCAAATTTCATCAAAATCGGTTGAGCGGCTTAAGCGCGAAGAGGTTACAGACAGACAGACGCACGGTCGCATTTTAATGTTAGTATGGATGGGAATTTTGGTTTTAAGTTAAAAATTACTTCAACAACAATAAACGACCACGAATACCATTGACTAATAACTAATTGATTTGAAATGGCAATTCAATATTAGAATGGACAATACAGCGTAGAGTTTACTTGTGAACAATGCATAATCATTTATCCCCGCGAATTCCCAACGGATTTAGTTCTGAATTTTGATAACCGTTGAAATTGCTGGCGGCCTTAAGGCTTAAAAATGGGCCAACAAGGTAAGTTAAACCTCTAATAAGTATGTTAGAACGTTAAGCATCTTACCAAAATATGTATTATATTATAGAATGATTATCATTCTTTAACTTCTGCCGAGGATTTTTTTTACTGAGCTTGTAGTTAATAAAAAAATGTACCGTCGATATCTATTTTTTGCAGTAAATTGAATAAACTATAACACAAGTCAATTAAGAGAAACGATTTTTTTATACAATAAAATATAAGTATCACTATAATCCCTCGCGAGGAATTCTTATTTCGCGTTTTTATTAATTGTACAACAATTATTTTCTGTTAACGGGAGAGAGGTTCGAAGCTCCGAATGTACGAGTATGATCAAGACTGTTAGCGCATGTAGGCGCCCTAAATATCCCCGTTATTTTTTTCGTGACCTACAAAAAAATCCTTTACTTTTATATACCTACTATTATAAACGCGGTAGTGTTTCTATTTTCCTAACTATTTAAACCGGAAAAAAACTATTTCTAAAATATAAATACATACACATTTCGATACGATAAACAGTTTACTATGTGAGTAAAAGTAGACTTTACATTTCTTTTTATAAGTATTAGTTTTAACAGTATAAATGAATAAGAACTACTTGCGAAGTTTAATCGCTGAGTTGTATGGAATTTATTTCAGTGGAAGTAATTCACTTGAGTATTTAATTATTGTTCGATTGTGTTCACCAGACGAGCGCCATCGCGACTGTGTTTCATTGTACCTCTTTATTCTGCTGTTCGAAGCTGGATTTCAGAAATGTCATTTAACCAATATTCTGTATATTTATTGATCAATATATTTACATTAATTGATATCTTCAAATCGAAATGTAAGACACAAATTTTTTACATTTAAGATAATTTGATTATTAGGAAATTATTGACTGCGTTAAGGGGGCTAATAAAGCAAAAAATAAAACGTCGTCTTTCTCTCTGCCAGGTGAAAGAGAACGATGCGGAATCGTTGCAAAAACTGCTTTTTCTTAATAACTCGATAAATATAAGAAATTAAAAAAAAAACGCTTCTACAGAAACTCAGTAACAAAATTTTTTATCGTGTTTTAAAACACTAAGTCCGTCGAATGCGCCTTTTTGCGAAACGAGGAAATATGATAAAAATTAGAGGCATCTTTGTGATTTTATTTTATCGCGATCGTGTTTTCGCTACTATAGACTCTCACAAATATAATATAGTATCTATGTTTAAAAAATTAAACGATTCGTAGATTATTATTAAGTATAAAACGGAATTATGCAATAGTCTATTTTGCTTGTATCGCCCTCTTAAAATAATTTAAATGTTGTACTCCTGAAATGAAACAAGCTGACGAAGCTTAAAAAAGTTGGTCGAATATAAAATAACAAACGGTATGTCGTTGTACATTTGTCGTTTCTACATACTCGGCCAAGTGCACATCCAACCGATAAGGATACTTCAAGTATCTTCCCAACTATAGTCTAGAACTTCTTTGAAAATATCTGTTTGAGTTTTTAAAATACTTCCATAGTAAATGCCGTATGTTATTTTTCCAACTTCCATACTAATATTATAAATGCGAAAGTGTGTCTGTCTGAGATACTTTGAGTCTCGGGGAAGAACATTTTATCTCGTAAAAAACTACAGTTCCCGCGTGATAAACGAATTTCTGGAACAATTGACTTGCGGGCATTATCTAGTACTACGTTTTCTTAAGCCTCTTTTTCCTTCTCCTTTTCGCTCAATATTAGCGGCATGGTTCATAAACCATTTGTCAAATTTCTATACAAACTGCGATTGTCAAAAACACAGTAACAACACAACACTTTGTTTAAAATCGCGTTCTGTATTGAAATTACAATATCTTGATCCACGTCATTTGGTCGGAATATGTCAATTCCATGTAAGTCGAGGCTGAGCTTGACATAACACGACCAATTTACCCAGATCCGCAATCTGTATCTGTTTTAGCTTCCCTGATTGTACATATAGGGTCTGTTGCACCATTTACTGTTAAGTTCCACCTAGGCTAAACACCCACCCACACATATTCAATTGTCTGTCAGTAGATCTGTCAAATTATTATAAGTAGTGAAACAGCCTCGTGCAAGTTAACTAAGCACTGAGTGTGTTTTATCGAAGACACAACCGTGGCATTTGGCCAATTCATCCCATGCCATTGTCTCATATTTGATGTAAAAATCATGATGATATTGACGTAAATAATCCCCAAGCATAATACGCCTCCTCGAGAAACCTTTTGTTTTTATTGCTGGAAACGGAAAACCTAATTTGTTTTGATACTCGCTCCACTCTCAGGTATGTCTCAAATTTCATTTCTCCTTTAGAAACCTTTTAACAACAAACAAGGCAAAACAAAAAAGGATTGGGTATTAAGTCTTTCAATTACTCGTAATTTGCATGGAAAATAACTTTCGTATTTTGCGTGTAATTTGATTTTATTTCGTATATTTTCTTTTCGGCGATAATCTAGGGCTTTGAGTTCGCTCGGCCTCAAAATTAGGTTTTTGAGACTTATGTTCGGGGGATTCTATTTTAGACTGGAACGAAATGATAAAATTATTAACATATACGTCTTTTTACGCTGTTGTAGATTAGGTTTCTCACTTTATATTCTTCTATTTCTTATATAGTACCTCATTTAGATAATTGTAGTCACGAGTAGAAGAAACAACAAATATTTTCAAAACTCCCGTTTCTTGTATAAATGGCAGATTTGGGACCCCCAAAATGATTGGACATCAACATTTTTTGATGTCCAATCATTTTATGTATTTTCTATCTATTGAAATCTTAGATACTTTAGCTAGACAAAGGTAGGGTGAGTTACAAGATTTGTTAAATTTTAAAGGTAAAAATGGATAACTCTGGTAATGTTGCAAATACCCGCTGCTTCCACCCTTGTCTTAAACGTAAAGCTTGTTATTAAGCATTTGCTCAAGTTTGGCGGTATGGTTCATTAACCCGTTGTCAAAAAAACGACATTTCCAAACAAAACGCGATTGTCAACGAAGTGTTGTGTTGTTACGTTGTTCGTGCCAATCGCGGTTTGTATAGAAATTTGACAGAAGGTTAATGAAACCACACTGCTAATCTTGAGCGAATTCACAATAGCATTCAGAAACGGAATAAATTACCAACTATTACATAATATAATATCCTTAATAAAATAGTTAACAATAGCTATACAGTATACTCCTGTTTTGCGCAAAAGGCTTAAAGGAAGCATACAAAACACTTCAAAGTACAATATTATGCTAGCTCTTACAATTCAAACCAGTATAATAAACTGTTATGAATTAATTTGATAAAATATGCATTGCCAACTTCACAGCCAGCAAAGTTGTGCGAACTTGGAAGTTGTGCAGCCCGCGCTGGTCCGAGCGGCGAGACATAAGACAGATTAGCGATGCCCTACAAAATACACAATCTTCATGTTGACTGACTTCCGACTGCAGCACAAAGCTAATTCTACGATGAGTATCCATATACTCATACGCAAGAGGAAAACTTTATACCCGTTTATACAAAAGACGCGTAGATGTAAAAGCGTGAAATTTCTCCCAGTTATAGTTGATATGGAGAAGGAGCGTGGAATACTAATATTACTTTAAAATATGCTTTAATCTTGCATATTTCTAATAAATAAAACGTTACGCACACTACAATATTTTGACATGATACGATAACTACATACGAAATACTCTTTTGTTTATGGTTGAAGTCCGTGATTTTTCTTATAAAATTGAATGGCCGGAAATTGAACTTTATGATTAAATTGAGACTAAATATTTTTTTTGGCTCCTATACAGGATAGATTTAAATATTAATGATCGAATTTCGGCCACAGAGCGACCTCCAGTATTAAGTAAATGCTCTTATGTTTGAGTCTTACGAGTTACGACTCTCGCTCTCACTGAGACACGACAGTCTTTATGAAGCTTTTCGCTGTTTGAATACCGCACGCCGTCAAGTGAGATCGAGATTATAAAATTCCAATGTATTACTACAGGTTTAATTTTCTTCTACGCCACTACAGACGGCAACGACATTGACAATAGAGCAATGTGGTAAGAAAATGAAATTTATAGTTTAGATCATAAAGTTACAATTTATCGGTCCAAAGTAATCTTATTGATGGTAATGGCGTGCTGTGGAGAAACGGCCTTACCTTTCCCGCTAATATAGGAAATGTAAAAGTTTGTTTGTTTCGGTGTTTGTCTGTAAATCCTAGCCATGGAAAGGGGATTTGATATGCAGTATTTTGGCGCTGATGGCAATGGTGAGTGGGAAAGGAACTAATGAGTTTTACATATCACATACTCTTTTATATAGTTTACCTATGAACTGCCACTACTTATTTAACCATCAACTGTATATAAACTTTAATTTCAAAAATAATACGAAATAACAAACAAACTTTATCTCGTCAAACTTTAAGTTAAACACTTTATAAACAAAATAGAATTTTAAATTTTGAAAGGATTTAGTGGCCATTTACAAATTACGTCAGATTTAATTAAGATTCATACCAGGATTTAGTTCTCTTCTGACTCGTTTCTACACTCAAATCGTCCCGGTAAAGAGCTGTCATTTCTAAGGGTCAGTGATGACAGACTTAGATAAAAATATGTTATTTTTTTTATTTCAATCAAATGCACCTAGATAAACTGATAAATTATGGGGCAAAACTGGGGGTGTAAGCTGTAACAAAACACAATTTGTTTGTGTTAATGCATTTTCATTGATCTGTTATATGTATAGACCTACAAGTCACTAGCTACCACATAATTTTCCCACGCACTCCATATGACATTTAATTGCGATGTTAAAGCCAATGCAGCGTTTACAAATTTAATCTCGATATCTGGAACTATCTCGAATATTCCGTTCAGATTTTATCTTTTGTTCTAGAGAATTATAGTGTTTCACAATTCAGCGGAGCAGCCCGGTCACGTTTAAACCAATTCAAGTGAAGATTGGAGAACTCGCACCAATTGCGGGCGAGCGAGGTTTGTCGCCGCTCATCCGATTCCAACTAATAATATTTTCCGTACACTTTTACACTATTTTGTAACAAATATTTATTTATTTTCTCATCCAGTGACGTTGTGTTAGCTTCTTGCGGTTATATTGACAAGCAAACGATATTTTAATTTTAAAATAAAAAGATTTATTAAATTTCTTTAAATAAAATAATTTGTAACAAACCACAGATTTCGTCGTGTTCCTCATGTCAAAGTTTGTGACTTGCCTTTTCCTTGACCTTCCTTCTTATGATTCTTCCTTCTTACGCCAGCTTTACCGCCTTTGGTCACTTGAAGAGCATCGCGTGGACGATAAACTCAATGAGACATTTTCTTTAATTTTAGTTCGTAAATCTATACTAGGTGACGCAACGATAGACAATTCTAGATTTTCTATTGGTTCCCCGCTAATCTGAAATTAGCTGCAGGATAACGGTAGTGTAAATCGTGTTTCTAAAAATATATCAGAGAACTGTCGAGAGTAGCATAAATCACAATCTTCTTTCTATTGGTCCAATGCGGACATAAAACTCAGACCAATGTATATTGGAGGAAATTTAAAGAGAGCCAGTTAACGCACTTACGTCATTTGGTAGGAATATGTCAATTCCATGTAAGTAGAAATCTGTCGGCTGAGTTTGACATAACCCGACCAAATTATTTAGGTCTACGATACGAATAGAATAAGAACACTCGGACAAATTTTCACACTTGTTTGAGTAATGAGTCTTTGGGCAAAGGTACCATGGATGTGAAATAACATACATTAAGTCATCTTAAAGTTACACAATCGGTCCTCTATTATTATACTAAATCTATGGTATTTTGGACAAAAAAAGTGCCGAGTGATGCTGGATTATCGTTTTTTCCCAAATTTTTTCATAAGGATTTTTAGCGTGTAATATTTGCAGATTATCTAACCAGTTTGTTATCGTGTTTCGCAACATTTAGTCTACACTTGTGTAGACAAATGTTGCGAAATCCAAAATATTAAAGATTTGTGTCATTGGTTGCGAATGACAATAAATACAATAAATGGGTCTATATCTTACATCAGGAATAATTAAAACATAATTATAACAACTTTTTAATCTATTCATTACAACATTTAATATTTTAAATGTATCAAGTTTTTAAAATTTCGTCCCCCGAATTAGTGGCTATTAAAGCTGGCATCAACGATAGTTGTCTACCCATACGCCATCTAGCGGCCACGACGATAACTACTTGACAATCAAATTAAAAAAGAAAGAAAACTCATTAGGGTGGTGCGAATAAAAAGAGAGATTGTTTAAAATAAAACATTGCTTACAATTTAGCTATCATATGCTCCTAGTTCCTACCTATGTAGAGTATACGGCTAGGCGTCAAAACGTATAGCATTGTTGTATGAGTTGTATGACTTATCGCCGAACTAGTGCCCGATCTACACACGAGGCACGTTCCGTAGCCACAAAATACACTGCACGGTACTACTGGGAAACCAACAAAAACAGATCCTGGTATTAGTTTCGCAGCGAATATCTGAAATACGAGCGTCATACATTCGAAGTTGCTTCATAGGATTGAGTAAGTTGTATTGGATTAACATTTTACCGCAATGAAATAAGCTAATATTAGCTTATTATAACATTGCTAGAGCTCAGAGAAGGATTCATAATTTTGGCGATTTATGCATAGCATTTTTTATTATTAATTACTATACAACTATGCTAAGCTCTGCTTTTTGAAAACCGAAAAGTTGCAGTACTTTCGGAGATACAAAAAAATATTTTTTTTACACTTGAAACCAAACGTTGAAATTAAACTAACTGTATGCATCTATTTCAAATTAAGGTATATTGGGGGAAATTGAAAGAGAGCCAGTTGATGGACCATCGTCATTTAGTCGGAATAAGTCAATTCCATGTAAGTGGTAATCTGTTGGCTGGGTTTGATATAACCCGACCAAACTACTTAGATCCACGATCTGCGTCTGTTTTATCTTCTCTGATTGAACATTTTTTATTTCATATTGTTGTTCATTCATATAAAAGTTTTTTGGTTGCCAATTAAAGTATTTTGAAGGTTGTTATAATTTATCTATATATTTAAAACTTATGTCGACTAAATGTGAAAACTCTATCTAAGAAATAGCAGCACGGTTGCAGCGCTGTTCCTCGTATTCTCGCTTTTTATTTCTGTGGTTAAGTGGCCCTAAACCGAAAAAAAAATATTATATGTATTTTATATATAATATATATAATATATTATTAAAGATTTGCTTTATTTGCTTTACATGATCCATTCGATTTTAAGGAATAATGAATTACATTCGTAATCCTTTTACGTTTTTATTTTCACTCATTTCGCATTTCATCCATCATTCAACATAAAACTAGTCGGAAAATAAATGAAAACTCCAATATTCTAGGTCCGTCGCGTCCAAAAATGTGTGAACCAAAAACGCGTTCCCGGGAATGCAGACTGTCAGTTTCACGGCACATAAAGCTTTTATGGAGACACACGATGGCCCTGACCCACCTTCAACAAAGACCGACACTATTTAGTGAAATTTCATCACATTCTTTATGGAAAACGCTTCGTCCTATTGTGCTTGACCACCGGAGCGTACCCATAAAACTCGCGTGATTTATATTGGATGAGTTTGACGTGAAATTAGGATCATTTATCTTCTGTTCATGATCATTTTAGTGTCACTTCTCATGAGCGAGTTAAAAAAAATGTAAGTCATATAAACATTTTCGCCTTTTGTCCGACGCACGCCGTCACCGTCAACGTCAACGAGATTATTTCGGCCATAGAAAATGCTACTGTATGACATAGGCGGTAGGTTTCATTTTGCTTTACGTCACTAAATATCGGCGACGACTTGGACACTAGAGCCATGTCGCTACAAAATGAAACTTGTAGCCTAGATCATAAAGTTGCATTCTGTCAGTCTAAAATAATCTCGTTGACGATGACGGCGTGCGACGGACAAACGGCGTTTATGTAATATCCGTCTTTCTACAGGCACGTCTATGTAAACGACGTACAGGAAAAACCGCTAATACCTTCCTTTTATCTCCGGAACAAATGAACAATCTATTGAAATTCTGTGTGGAAATTAGTAACGGAGTCTTATCGTTTGCGAAGCTGAAACAACCGCGTACCTTTATTAATTAATAACAATATCCCGACTGTCAGTCGTACACAGCCCTAAAACTTAATTAATTAACCAGAGATGTGATGTAACAAAAATGTTGTGAATTCGTTACCAATCGGAGGAGCTATGAATCTAAATGGAGTAGAATCTCATCAAAGTTTGCTTGCTCGAGGCCGAGGGTACTTTTAAACTAATTTTCATATCGCCTAAGACTTCAATTAGGCCGTGTATTTCGAAGGAATCCCGCGAAAACGCTTCAAAGTAGACCAATTCCTGTGGTGTTTATTTTGTCAATGTTTATACGAACAGAACTTTTTAATGGAATGCTTTTTGCGCTATCGGCTTGTGAACTTGTAAATACTGGATTTCTGTCCGACGACGCTTTGAACCGTTTTATATTTTTGTTACGAAAAGTTAACAGGGTTCCCTTTTTATCAAGGGCGTCTAAAAGCATGTTTTGAATGAATTTACATAATCAAACCGTACTTCGTTTCGGAATTGAAATAATTTCACCTAAGATAAACGGCAAGAATTTAATGAAAACGGCATAGTTATTATGACTATCCTTGCATCTTTATCTGACAACATACGCAGAAAATAATGTTTTTAATTTTATATCCATTTTAATATCATGAATGCGAATCTGTCTGTTACCTCTTCACGCCCAAACCACTGAACCGATTTAGTTGAAATTTGGTGTGGATTTGAGTTTCGGGAAAGGACATAGGATATATTTTATCACATGTACGGCTACCGCGAGAAGAAATAATTTTAGCGCAACAGAGTTGCGTACAACGTATATTTCATTATGCGAGTAAAACGTATGATACATAACACCTCATACATAAAGCAAACAAAATAATGCCATATGGCATTAAGTCTACCTTCCTACTTTTTATGTGTATAAAGTTTTCAATAAATAAAGAAAAAAAATGGCGAATTTCGGCAACTGGCGGATTAAGTTCAATACAGCTGAAACATATCTAGCTAATACTAAATTTAAACCATTTCTATCCAAATATTTCGTATAAAAGCTGTGATGCAACGTAAATTACATTTAGTGTTGATGGATTGAAATTCACGGTACCTAACTTTCTAAAGTTACATTCAGAAATTTGTAAGGTTACCCTTGACAGGGTAAAATTACCTTTTAATTAATTAGGTGGAAGCTGACTAGTTATCATAGTTAAAATTAAAACAGTTTGTTACTACAGTTCAGTGCAGGCGAGCTTATGAAATAAAATATAATATTACCTGTACTTTAGAAGTTGCAACTGGTCTATTTTTTATGTGTGTATAATGCAGCAGCTATACTAACAATAAAATTTTATCGTTTTATTGAAACCAAGATGACGCAGGAGTCATTCCTGAGAGTAGTGTTTTTGAAAATGTTTAATCTCACCTAAAAACATTCTGTTATGTTTTACAGAATGTTTTTGGTGAGGCCAAGTCTCGATTGAGCCAAGTCATAGGCTAGGGTTCCTTCCTATGTTTTGTTTATTATTATAGTTAATGTTATATGACTGACCTTTGACCATACTTACTCGTTAGTGGGTACAAGTCAACATCAGCCATTATGTTACTCTTGTTTGCGTGTTTTTGTCACTGATCTCCACCCAAACGACTGGACTGATTTTGATGAAATTTTTAAAGGTGCCAATTCAATTTATATTCAAGGGGATTTGAAAATGGATTAGATTTATAATTTAGATCCATCTAGGTGATGGCGCTATTATCTGCTGTATTGAACTGTAACGCCAAGTAACTGCTAAAAAACTTGTAACTTGATTTCCCAGATTTATTTAAGATTAAAAGGTCTCGATTTTTTTACGTGATTTTAAATTATTAATGTAACACGTGCGAAGCCGTGGCGGACCCAATATGAAACATTTTCTAAACGCGAGCCAATCGTCTGCAAAAGCTACTTAGGGGATAAAGTTCGACGCTGTCTTTTTAACCGACTTCCAAAAACGAGGAGGTTAATATGTTCGGCTGTGGATTTTTTTTTTTTTTTTTTTTTTTTTTTT
>JAOTAV010060387.1:0-14852 GCA_026546445.1 Cyclargus thomasi | reverse complement strand
AAAATTTTGAAAATCGGTTCACAAACGGCGGAGCTATGCGCGAACATACATAAAAAAAAAATAATAAAAAAAAAAAATATATCCACAGCCGAACATAATAACCTCCTCGTTTTTGGAAGTCGGTTAAAAATTATTTCTAAAATTACTATCTAACGCTAGGTTTGGAACTTTGGAGTGAAATTATTTAAAGATATACTGTAATAATAAGCATTTGTAGCTAAGTCATGTAAAGTGGCTATAAATACTGAGACTTAAACCTAAAAGAATTGACACTCATAATTATGTAAATACGTTGGGTTTACTTGAAAGATAAATGAAATCGAAACTAAAAATCGTCCGTAGATTCTTTATTTCGATTAATTTTCTTTAATCGATTTCGATTAATCTATGGACGATTCATTCGAGAACAGTAACAATAAACGTACAGGATTACGAGCATTTTTGCGTGATGAATAAATATGAAGCATAACACCGTAGTCAATTATCAGAAACACTCAATGGTGGCAAACAATAAATCAACCCAAAATAGGAGGGGGGAATAAGGGAGGACGAACGGGGGGAGTGAAAAATAACAATAGTAATAACACCACAAGATTTATAGTTCTCACCCGAATATGTATTAATACATTTGCTATTGTCGATCGGGCTGGTTTTTAAATCACTTTCGTTTTGTGTTAGCTAGGATGAATTAGTTTAAATTTGATCTAAGATATATCTTAACGTATACCAAAATTGAACCTTACATTTTTCGGGGCTAAAAGTATTTTTGTCCTTTCCCGGGACTTAAAGTATTTTTATGCCAAAATTCTGCAAAATGGATTCAGCGACTTAGGCGGTAACAGAAGGACAGATCATGCCGTGGGAGAGCCGTACTTCGGAACGAATGGACTGGCTCGACCGGAGTACGAGATACCACGGCCTCACAGAAAACTGGCGTGAAACGGTGTTGTTATCCCTTAATTCTCTATCCCTATTCCCTCATAAAGGCCGGCGAAGCACTTGCGATTCTTCGGATGTCGCGAGTGTCCATAGGCGACGGCAGTTGCTTTCCATCAGCCATAGCCAGAATATTATAAAAAAAAAAAAAATACAGCTTTACTTTTGTGATAATAGCATGACTAAAATAAAAACTACAAAGTTATTTAACTAAAAACTCGACTATAAAAATGTTTTAAACCATGCCGTAAAAATATGGGATTAGTATAAAATAATTTAATTAAATTTAGTCACGAACTACAGCGATCGAGTGATGGAACAGTGAACTATTTCCGACGGATGATCGATGAAAATTGTGATTGCTAATTGTTTTTTGGTTGGACTAAAAATACTACAGTTGATTTATGATATACGTACAATCGGATGAGCTTTGTCCAAGTTAATGTGTGTTCTAAAGCTTATTGAAAAAGAATCAAAACTATTTTTACTTTTATTTGGCCTGAAATTCTAATAAAGTTAAATTTAAATAAAAAAAGTAGGCATCAAACTAAAGTGGTAGTTACGTAATTTTTCATGGAAAACATCTTGATTTGAGTGTCATTAGTTAGAATGCCACATTTTTAAGTTCTAAAACACCACCACAAAGTATATAATTATCTATTTACCAAAAGAGTTTCCCTTAAATACAGTTGAATGGAAAATTACCACTGCCTCGCCGAAGGCTCCAATCTCATTTAAGAAGGTATCAAAGAGGTGTCAATCAAGTTTTAGTGTCTAACAAGTACTTAAACAATCATAAGACACCTGTAATGTCTCATGACTTATTTTTTACATTTTGCTTCTTCAAATTAAAGTGATTGGTTAGAGTACGTACAGTCGCGAACACATTTGCCAATATTTACTTCTATGTCATACTGTTGTAAAGTTTTAAGAATCTATTTAATAATACGCGAGCGGAAAACTTTGTACCCCTTGTTACGAAAGGTGCGTAGATGTAAAAGCAGGAAATTCCTCCCAGTTATGGTTGATGTTGAGGAGGAGCGTGGAATACTAATATTATTTTAAAATATGCTTTTATCTTACTTATTTTTAATAAATAAAATGCTACGCCCACTATAACACGCACAATACAATATTTTGGCATATACATATTATATCCGAGATATTCTATTGCTTTAATTAATAAAATTTAATGGTCTAGTAACGAGACCTTTATGTCCAATTAAAGTCCGTGAATGGAGAATAGATTATATTTTTCACAGCTACTACACGATGGATTTAATTATTTATGGTCGAATTTCGACCACAAGGCGACCTCAAGTAAAAATAAAAGCGTTATTCAAAAAGTTGAAATGAAACTTAACTTAAGTTCTTTTAAAGACTCTAACAGAGAATGGTTAAAAAAATTGTAAATAAATAAAAAAATAATAAAATAATTACATACTTTTATGTTATTCGAAAACCTAATAATATTATGGTTTTAAAATGAATGCAGATGAAAGAGCTGAAGGCATTTCAGATTGGCTTCGCAAAAGCTTAAATATTTTTAAGTGTACTTAAAAAGTCTCAACGTTATAAATTACTCGCAACATTTTTCTCCACGAGCATACCTAGTATACACTCACTGAAATGTACTCTGTAAATTTTTCTAAATCATTTCACATCAGTTTCCACGATGGACGAAACTTTCAAAGTTTTCCATCGAGTTCTATCTATCGCCGGAATTTCTATCTACGCGAAACGAAACTGGGATTCTAAAGGATGGCTCGTTCTGCAGATTTTGAACTTCATCCTTGGGTTTTTAACTTTTTTATTCACATCCGGCTTCGTGGCTTCTAATGCATCGAATTTGCTGCTGTTTATCCAGGGTGCTTGTATTTGGACGACGGGCGTTATTATGTTTATAACGCTGGGGGTCTGCTTGTATTTCAAAAGGGATTTCAGGGCATTCCTGGAGGAGATGACTTTCTCGGACTTGATTCTAGAGATGCCTTTGATCGAGCACGTCGTTAACCAAAGACAAACCCACGGGAAGCTGGGTGAATTGAGAAACATGGTGTTGGTTTCGCAGGAGAAGCTCCTAAAGTATAGTAGAATTTTGTTCAAATCGTACGTTGCCAGCGTGTGGTTGTGCGCCTCGTTATATTTATGCACTCCAATATATCTAATGTGTGTTACTGGAGATGAAAATTTACGTCTTTTAGGTAAGTTTCCTGAGTAATATGTACAATTCTTTTACAAATTGCTGTAGTTTCGCGTACGGGCTGATATATTACGTACGATTCAGACAAAATGCACTTTGGACTGGGGCTTACAAATCTGTAATATCACAATGGATATATTATTGTAAATTTTTAACTCTGAAATATTTTAATGTTCATAATAAAATTATGCTTAGGAGTACCTAAAATCTGTTTGCTTACTTATTAACTACAATTTTTATTTCATATAAAGTGATTGATTTTAGTACATATTCAAAAGAATATAATATAAGTGGTATAAAACCATTCTTTGGGTTAAGTAAAAACAGACGCCTTAATTTAAGATTCTTTAATTCTTAAATAATCACTGTAGTATATTGTCAACCCAAATAATGTCTAGTTAACCTAGCCAGAGTATATACAAGATCATCTTCATAGAAGCGGAATGCATCTGTGCGTTCTTGAATAAATGCGCCGCTGCCACACGTGGGCATAAAAATTTAAGCGTGTGCCATCCAGTAAAGGCTTACAATGTTTTGACGGCGCATAGATAATACGGCGGTCCGTTTATATGAACACGAATTACTGCTCCTATATACTCTGACCTAGTGCAGCTCGTGTGGAAACTTTCTTACACGGCGTTTTAATTATTCACACGCAATTTTACTTAACTTGATTAGAAGTTTCAATATTCATTGTAACATAAGTTGCAGTGTTCGATTCCAGCGTTCGACATGTGGTTTCCCTGGGGGTTGGAGAACTTCACCGTATACGTTGCGTCCTTTATATTTCATGCATACGCTGGTTATTTGTGCTGCATAGGTGAGACTTGCAAGAATATATATTGCTCCTCTTTTCACTCTCACTAAGAATCAGTAATCATTAAAATATCTTTATACTGAATTTCAAAAGAATCGCTGTAGAGGTATGGCGTGAATAGGGTGCTTATATCTCAGGATTTGGCATGAGATCCTAGGATTTTTCTCTTGCGGCCGGACTTAGCAAATCTCAGGCTATTAAGAAGATTGAAAACAAAATGCAGTACATTTTAAAGATTTAAGGTTGAGAAAACAAAAATAATGAATGTTGTTAAAAAAATATCTGCATAAAATGTCAGGTTTTTTTTTGAAAATCCGGCCTACTCTTCGAACTTTTAATTTTCTGACAAATGTAGTATGTGGAATCTATCAAATTGGTTGTAGATTATTAGCCCAGAGTTATATAAAAAAATAAAAATCCAGAGAGTAGGCCGGAACTGGTGAGACATCCCTATGTCCTATTGTAGGAAATGCTTATTGCTTACCTTACATTTTATTAAAGTCTACTCTTTCTAGCCTATCCTGGACTCCAATCAACGATATTCTTTTTTGTTGGGCAAATCGTACGTCAGCTTCGGATTCTGTGTTTCATTGTACTTAATTTGGATGAGCTGGCCCGAGAAATAGTTGATGGTAAATTGGAAGTAAAGCAAACAGTTTGTACAAACATATTGTCACAGTGTGTGGCACATTACGTAAAAATAAAAAGGTAACATCATTTATTTACCTAGTCATAATAATTTATTAGATAAATAAGCCTACGCTCGAGGCTCCACCCGCGCAAAAAAGTATAATTTATAGTAATTTTCTTGAAAATAAGTTTTATTGATGTCTAGATTACACATGTATAGAGTGTATCAACATAAAATTAGAGTACTTAAGGTGTATATGTGTGAACCAGTTAACATAAAGTACTTAGGGTGTGTATGTGTGAACCAGCTAACTTTACATAAGCGACACATTATACGCATTCATGAGTATTATTACTTATATATTATTCAACCTGTACATACCTAAGCAAGCCTGATGGAAGACCATCAGCGTACAACTTAAATAAAAAAAAATCAATAACATTTATTTTCATTGTACAGCTTATGCTATAATTTAATCAAGATTGGAACCGCCTGGTAAGTATATAATACTTGTATTAGGTGGCCCCGCACTTCGTTAAAATCATAGAGAAATAAAACAATTGGTCTATGTTAAAATATATCTTTCATGGCAATATTATGAATGAATAAGAACGAAGTAACTAGGTAGTTAGTCTATAAAATATAATAATTAACATAGTAGAGCTAATCTATACACAATAATTAACCTATACAAAAAATAATAACATAATTATATGTGTGTGTGTATGTGTTTGTGTGTGAGCTTGTTATATCGGGAAAATGTTTAATGAAGGAAATTTAGGTAAATATTAGGTGACTATACTGCAATACTTCAATTCTGCAATTCTGTTTCGTCATATGACAGACTCAATACTACTTAGTACGATATAGTTCTACAATGGCATTTTTAAATTTAAATTAAGCGAATAAATTTTTAGATATTTATCAAGTTAGTTGTATATATGGACACACTGTGAGTAATACTGTCTTTGTGCAAATTGTGTACGAACTTTGGGTGGTGTATCCTCTTTTTCTGGTCTCCTTTTATTAGTATCAAATGTTTTCAAACTTTGTCAATGTTTCAGATTCGCTAATAGATTGAATGTAATATGTCAGCCATTTTACCTGGCGTTGCTGCTGGTCGCCGTCATGTTAGTCTGCATGTGCTCGGTTAAAATCGCAATTTCGGTAAAAACATAAATTATGATACTTATCAGTTCATTCAAATAGTTTGAGTATGCATTAGAGCCAGGCCACAACAGTGCGTTGCGTTTTCGCATCGTAAAGCCTATGACGTGACGCCGCAAAACGCAACGTCAAGACTCCAGAGTGCCGAATGCGAGTTTTTATTTTTTTTTTCGCGTTTCGCGTTTACATAGTAATTTCTATGGGATTTGTACAGCGCTACCTAGCGATGCTCACAGTCACATGTACAAATCCCATACAAAAATCCTAGTAAGCGCGAAACGCGGTCACTGTCGAATGTCAAACAAAAATTGCACACAGCACTCTGAGTGCCGAGTTTTTATTTCACATTCGATCGTGAACGCGTTCCGCGTTTACTAAGATTTTATAAACCATTCTCAGATCCCCTTGAACACACACAAAAAAAATCATCAAAATCGGTCCAGTCGTTTAAGATAAGTTCAGTGACATACACACTCACAGAAGAATTATATATGTTAGGATTTGTAGATGTGACCGTGAGCATCGCTAGGTGGCACTGTACAGATCCGTTTGCGTACGAAACGCTTTCACGGTCGAAAGTGAAAGAAAAAACTCGCATTCGACAACGCTGTAAATTTTCACGTCGTGATATCGCATTGTATGCTGTGTCGTTTTTGCGATACAATGCCAATTATCCAGTGTTGTGACCTATTAATTTTAAAAGTCGTCTACTTCGCACGGTTTTACGATGGATTCGGATCGGACGTCGTGCATAAGCGTCCTGTATCGGTGAAAAGCGCACGTAGCCGTTTGGATTTCGCATTGGATTCCATTGTAAAAAAACTTTGAAAAACGACATCATTTTAAACCGCAACTATGCTGAACTTTTAACATTTTTAATTAGAAGAATTGACCGGAAACTATTTAAGCGTGTGTGGTATACTGTAATGTTTCAGAACAAACTTTCTATGGACACGGCGAAGTACTACGTGCACGAGTTTTGTTTTATCCTCGTGGTGCTACTATTTTGTTCTCTCGGACAGCAAGTTCAAAATGAGGTTTGTTTGAATTAACTATTACAAATGCTCTTTTTGCGTTCCATTCACAAACTATGTATAACATTTTAAATCCCATAAAATAGTTTGGAATTGTTGAATACCCGTTTCGAACATATTTAAAATGTCGACACTATAGGTGCTCTCAACTATATCCGATGTAGTAAAATCGAAGGGTTTTTTATAGTATAACTTCTTCGTTGTATTTATTTCAGTGTGAGGAACTAGAGATAGCAGTTTTGGAGAAGTGGTATATTTTTAACGCCAATCACAGAAACACCGTTCGGATTTTTCATTTGGCACTCAGTCAGAGGATGCCTATTTATATTTTTGGTTCTGTCACACTTTCTTTACCAACATTTACATGGGTAAGTTGATTTTATGTAGCATAGCTAATAGGTATATAGCCTTAGAAGGTTGACTTGCTTCTTTACCCTATCAACCCTGCAGCATGAAGTAGACGTTTTTGGCATAATTACTTAGTGGTATACGTCTTTCGAGGATTTGGGTTAAAGTAAACGCTGAGTTAAACGATATCCTTAAGGCCCGTTTCACCGCTTACTGATAAAGTTTCTTCAGTCAGGCTATCCACATTTTTTTCCTTTTCCTACAGATTCTCCATACAACATCTGTCAAATAAAGTTGTGGAAAGACTAACTGTAGCCGGTGATACCTTTAGTCTATATAATTATTATGAGAAGATTAATTCATACGTTTATTAATAAACAATAGTGTTTAATAAATAAATAAACACATTGTTATAAATATATAACAAAGTGCTTTTAATATTTTTTTTCTAATCGCTTAAACAACATTGTCTTTAGCAACCACAAAAATATATATACTAAAATACATTTGTATACATTTTATCATCAGATGTTATGTTACCAGTTGTTACATTACATAATCCGAAATAAAAACTTAATCAATCATACAGAAAAACATCAAAGACAGTTGATTTGATCAAAAGTAGATTATTCCGTAGCGAACTGACAGTACTAAGTTGAATTATTTATAAATTTTCGAAACAAAATTTGATTTTTCTAATTATTTAATTTTTTTCAATTTTTTCTAATAATATATTTTCTAATAAAAATTAAAACCGACCGCGCTCTACTGCACACCTTAACCACCAGCAGGCTTTTGCCACCGACACGTATCTTGTAAGTGAAGTCAACAACCTAGCTCACCGACAAAATTTTGACAAAATGTCGGCGGCATCGGCGGCCAAGGTGTGTAGCGCTCGTTAAAACTAACAAATCGCTCGACAAGCGACGGAATAATTAATTGAATTGAATAATAGTGGGTTCATGAATAAAGCCAAAGTAACGCTGGTTATGATTGATATAATTTGCTTAATAGCGTATGCTTTGTGTTCTTAAAAATCTCCAAAGGTGTATGTGTTCCATTAGCACCTTGTGAACCATGGTAGGCATACTTTGGTACAAAATCTTACTTTTTGGTGCTAAACGATTAGGATGCTTATCATGAAACCAAAATTATCTTAACCAAAACCATATTTCCTTATAAATTTTAAGGTTTTCTGGGGTATAATAGGGTCATAATGAAAGGTGCCTGGTGTGATTGCAGTGTCACTGATGATGATGAATAAATTTTATATTGTAGTAGCATATGTTTTCAGTTTTTAAAACAAGGTCGAAATCAGTCAAACACACATGTAATATTAGAACCAAACGAACCGAAGTCATTTCCTCTTTGAATTTGTCAGCAAACGATTCGGACGAAACGGCATGCGGGCGAGGTTCCATGATATTTTATATATAGAATCCTCAAATTCGTTTTTTATGCCGCATTCGGCTCGCTTGTATCAGTAGGTCTACCAAGAGTTTGAAGCAATAGTATTTGTCGAAACTCGATAGCGACTACGTAAAATATGTCTAGTATGGCAATATTAGTTCCGTAAGTGACCGCTAGAGGCGCTGAACATTTTGGCCAAACTAAAAATTTCCGAAGTCGCTATGGAGTATCGACATTTATTCCTTCAAACTCATGGTAGACCTACTGATAGATGTGAATTCATTATGAATCTAACTTATTGTATTTTTTTTACAGTTTATAAAAACTGGAATGTCGTTCTTCACCCTTGTTATGTCATTCCTAGAAGAACAGTAACTATGTTTTATTTCATGTTCTAAATAAATTGTATTTGATTTGTTCTTTCTTTTATTTTCTACTCAGGTGGAAAGAAAACGAATAATCATATAGTTATTATATACCTATAACATTAGTAGCATAGAGCAACAAATTTAAAGACTTTTACCTAGAACTTCCAAAATAAAAGCACATAAATGTACGTACAGAATATTTTTGGTTTTATAATTAACATACAATAATAGGAAAAGATTATTGTTTGGGTAATAGGTCATATCGTGACCACTTCTCCAAAATAAGAGTAAGCAAGTATGTGACAAGAAGATAAGTTCTTATAGTTATCAATCAACAGGATTTCCAATTAAAAATATGTATTTAATATTGAATATAAAATTGCCATGTAATGTGAAACTGAATTAATTATTATAATTAAAATCCGGATAACATAGTTAACGTTGCAATATCGAAAATATTCATTATCCGCAGAAAAACACGGAAATTATCCGCCGAACAAAATGGCGGATTTATTAAAACACGACCGAGCGAAATTGTTTAATTAACTCATCAAGTAACGTAAGTGTTTTTCGTTCATTTTGGTCGTGTTTATCGCTGAACATTACTTCGGGCTTTGCACATTGTCGAAGATTTTCGTACTATCGGAGGAATTGATTTACAGGCAGGGAATGCTAATACGTTAATTGGAAGGGGTTTTGATAAGTCAATGTAAAGGCTTAAACATGGACTAGAGGGGTAAGTTTAATCTCTTATAAGTATGTTAAATCATTAAGCACATTAAGCAAAAAATAAATGTTTTAGAATGATCTTCATTCTTTCATTACCAGCGAGAGTTTTTTCCTTAAGCTTATAGTTAATCAGGAAAAAAATGTATCGTGGAAATAGATTTTTTGTAAAGAATTGAAATAACTATAAAACTGCGGTTAGTTTCGTAGTTATTTAAGTTTTTAAAGATGAACTATTTTTTTTCTCACAATGTAAGTAGCACTATAATACTTAAGGCGGAATTCTCTTTTTTTTTATTAATTGCACATTAATTATTTTTGCTAGCGGAGGGAATTGTTCAAAACTCCAAAGGTATGGTCAAGGCCGTTGTGCCATTAATTTAATTTAAGCGAGATTTTCACGAGTGACTTAAGTGGAACGAGTTTTGGCGCGCGGTGAAAATCGACCTTCGACACAATCACAATTGACTGAACGAAACACAGTACAACGCCGTTTCACGCCAGTTTTCTGTGAGGGTATGGTATCACTCTGGTCAAGCCGGCGCGACCAGAATGGCTCTCCCACGGCAATGAGCATCCGTATTATATACTTGAGATCGGAAAATGTTTCATTGGTACCGGGGCTTGAACCTGCACCGTCTCGAGTGCGAATCAAAGGTTACCTTACGTTACTTACCCAATAGACTAAGGACGCTTTAAAATAAAAAAAAAACTATACACAAAATAAATTTATTCATACATCAAGTGTTCATAAAGTGTACAACAATTTAATGAAATTGATAATAATATTATGTTTATCTAATCAGATCAATCAGTCGGCCAGTAATTGCATTTCATCGGGACTTCGATGTTATTGTAATATATTCAAATATTGATCAAAAATTCAGTATTGAAAGTATTTCTTCTTTGTACCTAACTTTTATGCATTTTATGTATTATTGATAATACGGAACTGACTTGCGATGGGCAACAAAAGTATCTGTCATTCGTTCTGCCAGCATTCAGTAGGTCTTCTACCACTGTGTCCTGCTGTAGAAAGAAACACTCTCGGTCGCCATGATAAGCCTGCTGGAGTGCAATTTTTTAATTTTCATATATCAGAAGAAATACGACAGTTGTAAACAATTTAAACGTCGCATTCATCTTCGGACGAATTTCCGGAAAAATGCAGGGTAAGATTCGAAAGTTTCATAACAGTTGATAGCAGGGCTTAGCGCAATATGCAGTGAAGACAACGTGCAAAACGACATCTACCTTTTGTTCCTAGATTAACTGCAACACAATACACAGTTCAGTGGTCTCACAGTTCTGGAGGGATATTTATTTAGCTATGAATTTGTTCAAGTTTAGTAAATTAAGATTTTTAGCAAATGTCCGCGAAAACCAACCTCAACCTGTAAGTAAAAATGCGGGTTGAGAACCTCTACGCGCGTTTCGCCCCAACACAGGGGCAACCTCAGGATGTGTGTCAACAACGTCCGTTAAGTTTACGGGCATTGTTCGTAGAGTCCACATCCTGAGGATGCCCCTGTGTTGGGTTGGTTTTCGCGAAATATTGCTAAAAATCTTAATTTACTAAACATGAAGCTATGGGTTTCCGCAAAGTAACGCCTGATTCTATTTAATATATGAATTTGTTCATATTTCAATAGAAAAGTTCATATAAAAAGAAAAGTAATAGAACAATTAGATGATAGCAAACTTAAAGTTTAATCAAAAAACAAAAAAAAAAAGGAATAATTTGCATGTGGAAAGTCGTTTTATGCAGAACGAAATCTCGTGCGAAGACCGAGATGCATACTCAGGAAAATCAAAAGTTAATTTTGCTATTAAAAGTCATGCACGCATGAAACAAAGAAACAAAAGCTTTGGTGAAGGGATGGAGTAACATAAACATAGGCGCACCCTTGAGAAACACAAAAACCTCATACTATTGTTATTATTAAGTCTTTAAACGTCAGTCTTTACAAGTTGGTTCGCTCTAAGTACACTATAAGCACAGCATAATGTAATACAGTAGTAAATACATATGAAGTTTGCCGGGTCTGTCAGTTTTCAATATAGCTTGACCACAAGAGCTATACCGTGCTTTGGGTATGAGCGTGGCGTGACGGGGGAGGATTACCATGGTTACCGGCCGTCTACGTCAGCTGGCCGTCAACACCGACGCCGGTAGTATTCTTGCCGATTCCCCGCCCCGTCCCACGTCCTAGGGTGGGCGGTAGGTTGTGGTCAAGCTATTGTTGATTTATTTAGTACAATTGTTGTCTATTTATACATATTATGTGCTTAAATTTTTTTTTGTGTTAACTTTTTAAGACAATGGAATAAAAATTTTACCGTTTATTATTCTATAACTTCTTAATTTTCCATGCCTAATCCGTAGATTTCAGAATAAGCTAAAATCTATTTTTTACTTACCCAACAGAGTTGAGACGGGACAGCTAGTATAAAATAGGCGGTGTACTGTAAATTATTTATATTATGTTATAAGTTCCGTCCCGAGTACAGTCGGCACAAAAAGGCGCACAAGA
Organism: Cyclargus thomasi; assembly: GCA_026546445.1. Lineage (NCBI taxonomy): Eukaryota > Metazoa > Arthropoda > Insecta > Lepidoptera > Lycaenidae > Cyclargus > Cyclargus thomasi. The sequence continues at coordinate 2,678 of JAOTAV010060387.1, read as the reverse complement.
GTAGCGCTCAGCATATTGCGCCGAGAAAAAAATAGAATGTCCCACTTATTGTTGGAGGTTTTTCCTCAAATGTAATTTAAAAGTCAAGTGTTATTGTTCTTTAGTTCTACACCAGCGTCTGGGATCAACTTTTAAAATATTCAGAAAAGAGAGTTGTGTTTTTAAAATTTTGTATTTTCTAAAATTAGTTTCGTTTGATTTTACTGTGCATATTCTATCGTGAGAATATTCTTTTGTGAATTTGTTATAAATGTCAAAGTGTCTAATATTAATATCCAAAAAAGTATAGGTTTATTTTTCACCTGATATATCGAATAACATTGTAAAGTTTAATAATATTGTTTGCAATGAGAACGAAAACTATTAAACTTACAAATCTCTATACATATAATAAAACATTAAAATTGGAGTGTCTGTACATTCATTTTTTTGCAAACTTTCAATGTGGGGTGCTAAGGAACAGTAATATAAATGTAGTCTGTTTGTCTGATTGTACGCGCTAATCTCATGAACTACTGGACGGATTTGAATAAATATTTTTCTGTTTAATAGCTAGTAGGTCTGGGCAACATATCGGACACTTTTTATCCCGGGAAAATATACCGTTCCCGCGTGATATACAATTTTTTCCGGGCACCAATTTGTTAGAAATAGTAGTGAGTAGTTGTATAAGTAAAGTATAACCTTTATTGGGTGAGATCATAGAGTGCTTTTTACTGGAAAATAATCTGATGTTTTTATCGCAGCGTGAAAGGCGCTAAAGAGTCATGATATCAAAGACTTTGATTTTTTAAGGGGCATTCTTCATATTTTTTGTACCCGGACACGACTATTTTATTTCAATACATAGTCACATATAAAAGAAATACTCCGTATTTCTTTAATACTTTATTTCCGTTAAAAAAAAAACCTTTTGCCAATTTCTAACACATTTTAGTATAATATCAGACTTAATTTTCTTGCGTAAGGCGTTAAGCTATTAACACGAACATAAAATTCTTAAGCAAATACGTTGTAATTTTCAGTACAACTGTATTTAAGTAATAAAAGAACCATTTAGCTCGCAACTCCGAATACTAAAAACTAATAAAAATAAAGTCTATAGCAATTACTTTAATATGCTTTGCGCGGCACCTTGTGTTAAGAGCCCCAAGCCAACATGTACTTCTATCGCTTTTTTATAATATTTCTAGCAAATACTCGCGTGGAATTCGAAAATCACGTAAAAATTAATTTTTTACTAACATCATGCTTTTCAAAGGCAAAAGCTAGCAGTATGTTAATTTATTTCAACTAACCATCCTTTCAACGATATGATATCTATGCAAAAAACAATCACTATTTTATATTAAGAATCGTGCAATTGACATGATGACGCTTCGTCTCGCTTTATTTCGGTGTCAACTGTTCATAGGCGGAGGTTACACTATCAATCTGGTATCAGTTTGGCATCAGTCTGAGACTAGCGTCTGATCGATGTCTGAGTAAGTACGCATTAACAAAAATCAGAACGTCAATCAACCGTCTAGACCATTAATCTACTACTGTCTTTAACTAACTGGTGAACTTTGAGATTTGAGAGAGACTTGAAAGTAGAGATTGAGCGTGTAACCCCCGTCTTTAGGAAACCAATATTCGATTCTGGGTTCGAATTGCGATCTCGAATATTGAGTCCAACCCTTTTCAGCGACTATCTCGATGCTGGATACTGATACGCTTTCAAAGTTTCGATAACATCCTATTGGACGTTTATTCGTTTATTTCTTAGCATCACTGACCTACATATTTAAACAAGTACGTTGGACCTATGATATCCTTTGAAATGACAATTCTTTCTTGTGCCGATTTCAAGTGGCCGATGGGTGGATGAGTCTCGGGAAGGACGTAGTATCTAAAAATTAATACGTGAGCGAAAAAAATGTACCCCCTTTTACGAAAGACGCGTAGACGTAAAATCATGAAATTTCTCCCAGTCATAGTCGATATTTAGGAGGAGAATGGAATAAAAATATTATTTAAAAATATACTTTTATCTTATTTCCATATCCTTTATTTTATCAATATCCCCTCGCCCTCTGGATACGATCAAGTGTGGACGTGTCTGTGTAACCAAAAAATTCGTAAAATCACATTTTAAATACAAATTCTTAAATTTAAATATTTAATCTCTAATATAATCTATAATAAGAAAACATAACGTCAAAGAGCTGTTGAAAGTCACGTAGTGGAACTATCTGATCTACTACGAGTGCTACGCGAAGTGCTACGCCAGCGAACAGTGCTACAATTTTTCCTTACGCCGCATACTCCTGAGCTTCTCTGCGCTTCTGGTATTTCAGCGGTAGGTTGGTGACGTTTTTAAAAAGCGCGCGCGAAATTTATAAATAGAAGTTAGCAAAATGCCCTTGCGCCATTCATCTCCGCAACCTCACCTCCCTCACTCGCCTGTACACTATGCCACCCAAACGAAAGACTCAGATACCCCCTCTAAACGTAGTGAGCTCTCTAATATCTCTAGACGCTCAAAAGGAGGCAGGAGAGTGATGAGAACTTAAAGGATCTCAAGAATACCATGAATGATCGCTTTCTTGCTTTAAGTATCGCCATGGAACAGCGTTTCAACGAAATTATAAATCGCTGTTTTGATGAAGGAGTCTTCCCTGATGCACTTAAACGAG
>JAOTAV010060376.1:0-14852 GCA_026546445.1 Cyclargus thomasi | reverse complement strand
AATTATAAGATGACTTAGCTCTATGCAGGCTACTTCTATTGTCCGTTCAGTAGAGAGGCTCACAATATCTTTACGTTACGTTTATAAATATTGTTATTCATTACATACTTTGCCTAGGTAATTATGGAATGCCTAAGCATTGTATAGAATGTGTAAAAATTAAATATATATTGTATAAAATAAGATAATCTACGTTAGTATGTTTCACGGCCTTTTAATGGAATCGCCTGAATTTGAGAAAACTGAAACTGGGTTATTGAAGGAATTATTATAATTACATTTTGGCCAAAACCCCGACAAAATATTTTTTTAAATTACATCGTAACCCAAAACCTCCGTAACTGATTCTTATGTCAGAGCAAAACCGACTTAGATAGGTTAGGCTAGGAAGCTAAAGTGGGAGCGATGCGAAACGGAGCTCCCACCTTAGATTCAGTGGCTATTTTTACTGATTGAAGCGAAGCGGAGCCTATATACGGTTAGAGTTCTTTGTTTTGGAAGTCGGTCAACGTTTGATATAGCTGATGTCAACTACCTATAGAAATATAATTAAGGATTTCATACATAGCCGGATACAGATTCGGCATTCTATTGAATACCTATAGGCAATGTATATAATGAAATCTCTTTAATACATTAACTAGAAATTCTATAGAATTCCTCATTATACACATTGCCGGTAACATATCGATAAAAATATATCCACAGCATAAAATGTGACCTTCTCCTTTTTGGAAGTCAGTTAAAAACATATCAATGCCTTTATCCCCGCTAAAGTTATCAAAACTTTACAGTAAAAGATGGCGCGATATAGTAGCGTATAAAGTCCATTGTACATCCCCCAAGAGTTGTGGACCAAATCAAAGTTTTATCTGTACAATAATGGACCGGATATCGCCGTCACATCGCGATAAAGTCTGGGACAATCAACAATGACATCGCCAAATGGATTTTGGACAATTTGCCAGAATATTAATGATTTAAGATAGAATGAGTAAATTAAAAATAATTTTGTATAGAGGATTGAAAATAGGTATTGCCTTTTAGTACTTGAAATATCTTTAGAACTAATTTTTTTTCAAAAATACATAAAAAGCAAAACCATTTCAACACTCTCACATCGCGAACCTGGTAAACATAAAGGTAATATTCTGATCAACGCAACAGGCAGCCGCGACACACATTTCAAATAAAACGTTGCTTTATCATATAGGTTATAAGCTGTATTTTGCTCTACGTCACTGCAGTGCGTTATGCGTTATGGGTACTGGGCTAGTACAGCAATGTCATTAGAGAAAGAAACGTATTGCTTATGTCATAAAGTGGCTTTTTATTTGATTTTTATGTGTCGCGGCCGCTGGCAGAGAGGATCGAGAACTACTAACGTTTAAGCGTGGCAAAGTTACATTTTATAAACAAAGCTTAGTGTCAATCACCTAGCCAGACATCATCGCCTATCGGCTTACAAACAAAAATAACGATACTTTAATAGATTTCCCTGGAAGCTTAATCAAAATTATAGTCTATTAATATCCATTAAAACTGTGCTCTATGTACGGCTAGTGGTCCGTGAAGCGAGTTTTGTCGAGGCTTTCATCTTCTGCGCCTCCCGTAACAAATGACGGGGGTAGGTCTGTATTGAAGATGAATGCTTATATTGACGTTCAAGTAATGTTAGTAGACTTTAATAAAACTTTGCAGATCGAACTATTTATTTTGCCGGCGACATTTTGAAGCGGTGAAGAATGGTTTAATATCGCGTATCGTTTTAAACTGAAGTATATTTTTGAGCGAAATTCTGTTTATTTCTGACCCGACTGTCGCGATTTTGATTATGTTTTCAAAATACATTAAAAAACTAACATGGTGCCTCTTTTTCCGAATTCACTCTTACATGCTTTCATACTATTACTATAAATACGGAAGTGTGTCTGTCAGTCTGTCACCTTTTCACGCCTCGCTCAACCAATTTTTCTGAAATTTGGTGTGGATATACTCGTATTTTGAATCCCGGGGAAAGATATAGGACGTTTTATCCAGGAAAATATACGGTTCCTATGCGTTAAACAAATTTTAGCGCAACAGACTTGTGGGGAAGGATAAAGGACTTTTTATCCAGGAAAATGTACGGTTCCCAAGCGTTAAACAAATTTAGCGCAACAGACTTGGGCGTCATATCTATACATATAATAAATAGTTTATAATTCGCTAGACATGGCGTAGGTAAATCTTAGAAGCCTTTATACCCTCTACATGTTTTTCGAAGTTTGTGATAGGTGAGTTTTATAGACATCCGACCCCAAGATTCAATTTAGATTTACCAATAAGATATGCGAAGTACAACGGCAGCGATATTGCACTCGACTCAAGTGTGACTCACCGACTTGATGTACCTACGTGACGTTTCTGCTGATTTCTAGAGTTTTCCTACTCTCCCCAATATTGTTATGGTGAATACACAAAATCAATCAGAGCCCAAAGAATCGAAGTCAAGCTCTCATTGACTTCAGATCTAGACATGCGGCCGCGTGTCAAGCCAAGTTCAAGCAAAGGAACTGGCTTGTTGATTTGGTGGGAATTATAATGTGCTAGCTAATACCCACAATCTACCCATGTTACGGAGTGCAGACATTTAAACAAAATTTTCTGTTTTATCCTACTATATCTGATTACTAAATTTAATCAAAATTCCATTGTTACAATGAAGAGCTTTAAATAGCCATTCTAGAAATTTACTTATCTTGATGTTTAAATTGCAATGGTTCCTGCAGTCGGGTTTTCTGTTTTTGGACATTTAGCTTGTTCACAATAAATCCTTTATCGCTTATGATAACCAATCGGAGATAAATTAAATGATAAACTCCAGTCTGAAAACCTCAAAAAACGGAAATAAGTTAAGACTTATATATAGGCTAAAATTGTACAAGCAAGACCCTAACTGGCATTTGGAATTTCTTGTACTTTCAAGGAACAAGTATCCCCAGAGCCTTGTAACAGGACCCTACCTTTTACTACACTGTTAATACTTCCTCGTACTTGCGCTGAGGGACCACGATGTTTATATAATTCATGAACATAAGACAAATGGTGATCTACTATCTATTGCTGTTTTATGAACTTGATTCTTGAATTTTACGTTTAATTTTTTAATACTCCGACACAATGTGTTTCATATGTTTAAATTGAGTGTGTATTTTTTATGAAATTAGGGGCAAGTGATAAGACACTTGATAGAAAGCAACCATCGTTGCTCAATAGCAATTAGAAAACATACAGAGAGAATTATTTACAATCAGTTTTTATCAAAGATTGCAACAAAAATGATATTAGAGACGAAAGAACAGACATTGGTAAACATAATTCCAGCTTTGTAGATAAAGGTAGAAAATCAGTGCCAGCTATCTTAAAAAATAAACCTAATATGTTAATTTCTTCTGCGAATACGCTACATACAGGAACTCTACGTTCACGTTTATTTTACCTATTTTGTACCTAAAAGTCGACCTTATGTGGTATACATAACAATGAAGAGAAGCCAGTCTGAAAGGTCCATAACAGCTACCAAAGGAGCTCTGTTGATTAGGTGGGGGTTGGAATGGCGGTGCTTGCTATAAAGATTTTTGAGTAAACGTAATATCGTGTCGTTACGGTAATAGGCCCACGGTTCTACCACCTAACTACCTTTTTTGTTTACGCTGCAAATTAAAGTGATTAAATTCTGTCATGACGTCGGCCATTTTGGTAATGGGAGATGATTATGCAATTCGCAACTATTAATCACAGGGATGGTAGACTTTTTGTAAGTGTAATTAAAATATTTAAAAACACGACTATCTATCACCTACTTTTGGGGGACGTTGTGTAAAATTTTATTTAGAACCTTATAAGTCTCATAGTTATTTTAATAGCTTTTTTAACTCTCTTCTATCTCTTTAAAAAAAGTTTTTTTGACATTGTACTGGTTCATTTCTATTGAGACTCCAAATAGCACTATAACTTTAGTAATTTTGTAAATCAAATTTGAAAAAAAAATGATTTCATTTTTGCCGCCATAATATTATATCTAACGCTAAAATTATAGAACGAATTTTAATGAATATAGAGTTAGGGTATAGGATGACTTAGATTCTAACATACGATTTTTTATTTTGATTAAATGCTTCATTTTAAACATTTTCGTGCAGGTAAAGTGTGTATAAAATTTGCAAACAGAACACCCAGACATCGGTCAAAAACCACGATGCTTTACAAGCGCCCCACTTGAATTTAAATTCGCAGGGCCACCCCAAAGTAAATTAAAAGGGCTAATTATAATATTACAAACAATGAAATGCCTTACGCCGAAAACATAACTTTACCTCGAGCCTTATGTGTATTTCACACTCGGATCTTGGTAAGGGAAGCTACCAGGCTAATATGCAGCGCGAGAATAAAAACTCCGGCTCTCGCTTGTCATACCGCAAGCGCTGTCTAGGATTCTGCTATGAAACGTCGGCTACTGAGCTGGTTAATCAATAAATTATGTCTTTTATCGAACGAAATATGTGAATATATTGCAACTGAGTAGTTTCAAAATTTTCAGTTCAGAATAATAGGATAAACTAGCTTCTCCCATGCCTTCGCTTGCGTGAAATTAAAAAGATGCGTCAAACTACGAATATTCCCACATGTAAACCTCCTTTGGGAACACGGTGCTCATCCAAGACTAAATAAAATTAGTATGATATCTCCATCCGTTTTAATTAGGACCCGTTTAACCGATTACATATAGGCTATCCACAACTTTATTTGACAGATGTTGTATGGAGAATCAGTCAAAATATGTTTGGATAGCCTAACAGAAAACTTTATTGGCAAGCGGTGAAACAGGCCCTTAGTCTATTTAAATGATTTATCACATAGACTCAGATCGATTGGTTGCTTCTTTTTGAAAAATGACTAACCAATAAGAAGACAACACTTTTCACATTTACAACCTAAGTGTGAATGAATTAATAATAGTCTATATTTTATCACGCGAGCGGAAAATTCACTTCTTTTTTGCGAAAGATGCGTAGATGTAATAAGCATGAAATTTCTCCCAGTTATAGTATACTCGTACTCTTTATACTCTACGCTACTCCTTCATATACAATGAAGGAGTAGCGTGGAATACCAATATTATTTTAAAATGTGCTCCAATCTCGCAGTACAAGCGGCTGAATCTAAACGCACCATAATAAAAACAAACGCAGCACCACAGCCTCTACGAATATTATTTTCATCGTAGTCATGTTTGTAACAGGAAATTCGATTTTACGGCTTTCCGAAGTGCTTGACCGTAGAAGAATCGTTATATGATGATTTCATTAAAACTTTTATATGGCAGGGCTTTGAATAATTAAGTTGGATAGATTTTTTTATCACTGAAATAATTTAGCTTGTTCGTATTTTAATTTGGAATAGTTCTGTATTTGTATTTGCTGAAAATAAGCTAAGTGTTTGACATGCTACTTGCTTTTGCCCGTGGCTTTGTCCTAGTGAATGTTTAACGTTGCGTACAAATAAGTGCAAGAATTGATAGTAACATAGCTACTTTTGATCTTGGGAAAACTTCATCTTACCAAAATAGTCGTATTTTACGCGGTTTCCGAATTCCACGTTGATAATAATAGCATACCACTTAATAAGAAGTGATAAATTACAATTTCTCTATAATTGAGCTACATAAAAAGAACATATATACGGTCGAATTAAGAAACCTCCTCCTCATTTGGAAGTCGGTTAAAAAAGCCAGTTTTGTTTGTGATTTCTGATGTAAGATGACCCCAAAATATTTTTTCAATATTGTACGTGACGATTTGCACGTTTTCTCTTCTGTTAGACGAATTCGCAGGCAACAACTAGAGAGAAATATGAAAGGAAAATTCGGCACGGCACAATTTATGTTTAAGTGCAAAATTGATGTAAAGGTTGTGAAATTGACGAAAAGGGAAGGCTAAGTGTTGTGTCGAGAAGGGAAGTGATTGAAAAAGCGTTAGAGGAGGTCGGCCCATTTCGCACGCATTTGCCGAGCAAATGTTCTTTAAGGCGCGGCTCAGCGTATGCCGAACACGTAATATTGAAGGTTAACCTCGTTCCCGTCATATATTTAAATACTTCATAGTCTTTTGCACGTGGCTTTGCTTGCGTGAAAATGCTTTTAGTAAGCCTCCTTTAGGGACATGATGTTTTTATAAGACCGAAAGTAGTAAGTTACTGTTCATCTTAATTAAGTAATTGAGGTCGTCACGTGGTCGCAATTCGACCATCAATATTTCTCAATTCAATCACAAACTTCAATTTGGCATACAAGTCTCGATACCAGTCTACTAAATTTTAAAAAATCAGACCAGAGAAATTCAACCATAAAGAAAAGAGTGTTTTGTGTATGATTATCGTGTCATGTCAAAATATTGTACCCTTGCGTACGGTTTTATTTATTAAAAATATGCAAGATTTAAGCAAATTCCAAATTAATATTGGTATTCCACCCTCCTCGTCTGTATCAACTATAACTAGTAAAAATTCCATTATTCTTATATGCCAGAAATCAAGTTAATTTTTTGCTTTGTCCATTCAAAAGATATTACGAATTTAAAATTGTAATTGGTATTAAAATGAATGATGGCCGCCACGTTTTTTTTAGGGAGCTTAAAAAATGAATAAATGTCCACCCATGCGAAGCCGAAACGGGTGGCTAGTAATTTCATAAAGTGGAATAAATGCAAGAGAAATTTCACTTCTATAAAACATTTATCTAGGCTCCTATAATGAAATAGGAAAACTATCCCCCTAATTGTTTGCGTGCAAACAGTGCGTTATTTGCAGTATCGTGCGTTACGCGTACAACACACAGGCTCAGACAATATATTGTAATTATAATGTAGTTAATTGGACGCTGGATATCATAGTGGAATAGCTGTGTTTGTTTTGATGGATATTTGTTACTTGCGGAATTAGCCGCGATGGAAAATGCATATATTTTTATCTGAAATATTTCGCAAATCATTTTGAAAAATATGAATTTTGAGAACTTACCACGGGTTCAGACTAACATGGCGTATGTAAACTCAGAGATTACCTACATAAAATATTTACGAAAATCTTTGTCGGTATATCTTGATGAAATTAAATTACTGTGGTGAATTTAACTAATCAATACATGTGGATGTGAGTATCAACACTTAAAAAAATTAATAAGTCAAAAAAAATCTAGTTACAAATCGCATACAGCCGAACGTGAACTAATCGCCGCCAATTCGTAAAACACGTGTGAAAGTGCGAACCTCTTTTTTTTCAATCGATTAATATTTCAAAACCCTTGTCCAAAGTTCAAAAAATAGTATACTGAAAAATACGCTAAAATCGGTTTAGCCAAACGCGAGGTACGTTCAAACATACATACAGGTCAGATTGAAACTACGCACCTAATTAAAAAGTTCAATCGCATTTTAGCCCTAAATAAATCTCTTCGTTCATAGGCCATCACGATTCTATTACACCCCAAGTCACCGCAATTACGAACATAAAAGAAACGGTAGCTTTAGTTGCACTTTCATTATCATCCTAAACGCCATTGGTCTCATTAAATCGGATAAGGTTATTTCCTGCCATTTGCGATCATTCCTCTCCCCGTGATCACCCAATTGTGAGGGACAAAAAAATGGACGCCAGCCAACTATTAGGGGTCTTGAATGCTTACCAATGTTGCCCATGTGAACGGTATTTTTATAAAATTCAATTCTGCCAGCAAACGAAAAACCAGCCAAGTGTTAGTTGGTAACGCACGAAGGCTTCCGTGCCAGTAAAGAGCAAAAAATTTAGGAGCAAGAGTTTCGAATCTCAAACAGCTTTGGCTTTACACTTCCTGTTTAGTAGTAGCGCGACGTAAACGTACTGCAGCGCCACCTAGTACCAAGAAAAAGAAACTTCAAAGAACACGTTTGTTGTATAAGAGCCCCTCTTAAATATTTAAACTATTTTGTTTTTAGTGTTTGTCAATACCGGCATTAGAATTACATATTCTATAAAAATCAATTCTCTAGCTATTGCCGTTTTGAGTTACAGTCTAGAGATAGACAGACAAACAGATAGACTCGAGTAAAACTCGGGTCCCCTTTGGGTACGGAACCCTAAAAAGGGGATTTAATAGATTATTTTGTTTTAAAAATTGAATTATGTAGTGATTTGGAATCAGCAACACGCACATGCTAGTTTTTTATGATTATATTTTAAATAAAAAAATGTTGATGAATGTTTTTTCCTTACGACGGCAGAACAAATTCTAAATATAAAAAGAAATCATTTAAAATATACATAGTTTAAGTCTCTTGAGGACTAAAAAAAAGCGAGCGATGGGAATAGTGAAATCGTAAGAGGATTTGTATACGTGCTACTAAGCAATTAAAGAAGTACTAGCCTCTGTTTTTGTAAAAAAGAACTAAAATTTTTAAGATGCTACTTACCTCATTTACTTGGATCTTCTATTTAAAACAAATACATAAAACGCAATAAGACGTCGTTTGTTTGCAATCACAAATTACTACCAGACAAAAGGATAAGACAGCTTAGCGCTCGTCGTGACCAAGAACTACCAAACCGAAACAGTATTGAGACAAATAAAGTATCAAAGAACAATGCTTTGTGAGTGAATAATTTTAGCTTCCATACCATCGGCGCGACGCCTGATACATTGTACAAGGAACTAAATTGATGGCGGAAGAGGCATGGAGGGAGAATTGTAAGAATGCGAGCGTAGTTTGAGGAATTCCATAAGTTCAGACTAATACTTGCAGATTATTCGAAGAATGTTGCGGCTATTTAAATTTTACGGCTTTTAGAAGTTGTTTTCCTGATAAATATATGAACTCGAATAACGGACTAAATATTTGTCGTCTGCAGCTTATTTCCATAGTCAAAATGTAATGTTCTAAGGATGTATGAAGCTCAAACAATATTTTATTTCTTAAATAAAGGCTTATTGAGGTTGTGTTAAACTGACTTCTTATCTTGTTATTTAAATGCACTATAGCGCTTTCGATTATCTAGGAGGTGAGGTCATTGAGCGTCTATCAACATTTGTAATATTCTATACAAACCGCGATTGACAAAGTGTTGTGTTATCACTGTTGCTGTCAATCGCGGTTTGTACAGCCCAAATTTTTTGAAAGCACTATAATCTACATCAGAGTTCTCATCTTTAAATGATTCAAGTTTACGCGAGTATCACACATGTGTGTGTGTAAAGTTTAATCACAGTGTACCGCGTTTCTTGCGGAACACTTTTTAACCGACTCCCAATAGATTTCTCAATTCGACCGTATATATGTCCTTTTTTTGCTTTTCACCGCCCGTAACATCTTTTTTCGTAACATCGTTCTTCAACTTACTGAAAACGTTTTTCTACACCTTTTCTTTTGACCCCGGGGCGTTAAAGGCCTTTCCAGTAAAAGATCTCTGTTTCTTTGTGTTGCGTGCTATCTTTACCGCCCTCGGGGGAAATAACACGCTGTCACGCAGAATATACTGACCCCACCACAATTAGAGATCGCTAGGAATTGCGTAATTAGAGAACCATTAATCGATCTTGCATACGCCGTCCACTCGTTTATTCTCGTAAGCTTTGTTAACACCGTCGGTGCAGACTGACTTCTATCTGCTACTATTGCACGGCGCATTTCGTTCGCGCGGTTTTTTTTCGCTAGTACCTACCACGTAGGAAATACAGAGGTCCTCATACATTTAATTATATGAGAGTGTCCGCGCTGCCGGAAAAATCCGAGAAAAACTATCTTTTACATCCAAAACGGCTTCAGCGATACTCAATAACGCTACAGAGAATCAGCATACATCTCGTTTGAGACCCCTTTATGACATAGAAATAATTTATACACTGAAAAGTATAAAGGAAAAGTATGTATACATATAATAAAACGGTAAAATTGGAGTGTCTGTACATTTAATATTTTTACAAAATAATCAATGTGGTGGTGCTAAAGAACAGTAATAGAAAACATATCGACAAAAAAAATTGTCTGATTGTACGCGCTAATCTCAGGAACTACGGAATAATATGAATAATAATGGATTTTAATAAATCTTTTTTTGTTTAATAGCTATTAGGTCTGGGCAACATATAGGATACTTTTTTACCCGGGAAAATGTACGGTTCCCGCATGATATACAATTTTTTGCTTATATGATAAATGTTATATGATAAAAGATAATGTAAATATGCTACTTACCTTTCTTAGTCAAAACGGCTTTACCGCTAAAATAGGTAAATAGCTTGAGCGGAGAACGGTGCCATAATATTATGTAGCTCGTCTGCACAGACCTACTGAAAGTTTCTAAGCACTGAACAAAAAAACATCAAGACACTCTCTTTATTTTTCAAAGTAATATAAAATTGAAATATAACAATTAAATGATATTTTCTTTATAATTTAAAAAATATTACACAAAGTTACATGTTTAACAAAGCTGAAAGCAATTAATGGTTCCAAAGAAGTTGAAATCTTTTCAGGGAAAGCAAATTACAATCATAGAGTAAATACAAACTCAGTTTCAATTGAAGAAAACAAATTATTTGCTAGTACACTTAAACAGATAGGTTGGTATATTTTAAGCAACATTAATCTTTTCAACGGTAATGTATGTAAAATCTTCGTGCCTGTATAATTTACACGTTCATCCGTAGAACCTATTAGGTACCTACTACCCACTCAATAAGTATCAATAAATTACACTTCGCTCGAATACTACAGTAAATAAATGAGAAATAAAAATTTTAATAGCCTTAAAACATAATACAAAGCTAACAATCCTTAATCGTATTTTCAAAGTTTCTGAGATCGGCTTCGCTTCTATCATAAGTGAAATTATTCCATCTGTCTGTTACTAAACGTTTGTCGACTTATATAACCTTGATTTCTTATAAATAATAGCAAAACAGCCTTTTCCGAGTCCTTAGTATAACATTCTCGTTGTCGGCAAGAATATATGGAGGCTGTTCAAGGACTAATAGGGGGTGAATTATATCATTAGACAGGTATTTTAATAAATTACAATAGTTACTGGGGAAGCTCATTTCAAATTACTTCTGTTATAGTTACTACTATTGCACTATAATTATACCGTTTTTTATTCTAAGGGGAAAAATGACTTTATCGTTTAGGATAATGCCGTCCTAATTATACCTTCTAAATTATATATTATGTCACGTGGTTGCCAAAGGACCAAGCCCTTGCACCGTATTTTCCGATCCTCCTTTAGCATTTAGCACGAAATTTGATGGACTTATAGCATTTCTCGAATTATATTTTTTTATATCTTAATAATAAATTCACGATCGAAATACCAATTGAAATAATTATGGAGATTCGTAATAAGTAACCGTGAGCTAGGCAGTCGCGTCATAGGCAGCTAGATAAATGTCAATAGAAAATGAAACCTATTGCTTATGTCACAAAGTGCCATTTTATTTGTTTTTATATGTATCGCGGATGCTTGAAGTGAGGATCGGAACCTTAATTTAAAAGATAGAACTTAATTATTAAAGTTATTACCTGTTCTAATACCAAACTCTATGTATTTTCGTAATAGCCCTCTGGGTCATACTTGGCCACTCCGTTTTATTACTTGTGTATTGAAAAAGCAAACAGTGGATTTGAATTTAATCAACCCGCAATTTAATGAAACAATAAAATTTAACACTTCAGTATAATATTATGTTACGTGCGTTGTTTGATTAAATTACGCACGTTGGGGACTTTATTATTTTTCGAAGCGACGTATTTGAAATTTATTTCATTTGAATAGCTGATGGATTGTGGTTTTTTTACTGCATTATATTATGGCAAACAAGTACAGGTTATGTGGGGAGAAATGAAATTAGTGGGACATGTATGATCTAAAGATATAGAAGCTAAAATTGCAACTGTATTTGCAGACTCTCTCTTCTAAATAAACTATGAGAAATTATACATTGTTAGAAACAAAGTTTATCTACCAAAGAAGTTGAATAGCACTTTATATAGTTTCAAAATATTTCAGGGATCAGGATATGCTTGAATTGTTGATTTTAACTTTCAAACAATTTTACGAACTGGATTTAAAAATGCTGAAAATATTGTATTTTAAATGTTTAGCACATACGAACTATACAAACAAGTATCCATTGACCTAAAAACTATTGCGAAGCCTATCGATAAATTTTCCGTACGGAAAGCCGATGTTTCTAATTCTGCAGGCATTAACTTTTATTGTAGGCCTCCATCTTTCCGGTTCTTTTATCTTCTACCGCGTAAATTCTCGGATCTCGCGGATAGCAATAAATAGCAGAAATCCTGGACTGACGCGGAAGATAGGTCTCAGTCGGATTTTTCTTGTGTTCGATGATTTCCAAACAAGGATAGGTCAATACACACAAAATTAATATTTAATTATTGCCATAGGCTGAGTTTTAATGCTATTTCTATAATAATAATTACCTTTATTAAAATCACTAGTTTGCAATTTGCTAAAACTCTAGAAATTACTTTTATATCTAACTAGCTGTTGCCCGCGACTTCGTCCGCGTGGTAACTTTTCTATTGAAATTTTGATTTTTTTTTGGCTACAAACAACACGGAGCCCGAGACCTTACCAACGAATGCAAAACCGTGGTAATAGCTGAAGTTATAGCATCAGGAACAAAAAACCCGACTTATTTTTCTATAAAAAACTAGTTTTTTTCATGACACTTTTCAAATTATAATATTATGATCTATCCTTACTGCAGGTATATAACACATCAATGCCTTTGTTCCACAACTTGTTTAAGGTATTGTACTAGTATGTGGAATTGAAAACTTTAGCGAGAATTACGTCTGATCTAGATTTTTGCTGGTGCGGTTGCAAAGAGTTAATAATGAATGGAATGGTAGAATGTTCTCGATAGACATAGTCTATTCGGTTCTAATGTTTATTTATGTGTTACAGTTTGCATCAAAGGATCTTAAAAGGCTGAAATAACAATATTGCATATGGTAACCATTCAAGGTTCTAAGTATTTGAAATAAATGTAATACATTCAGTTTAACAAGCTGAATGGTATACTCGGGGCGATATAACAACTATTGACGTTAGCAGAATCCTCGCTGACGAGCGAAGTGTAATCGTTTGCACTACCAGGCATAAAATATATCATAATTCATCATCATATATATGGTTATGTTTGTCACCGAACTCCTTCCAAATGGACCGTTTGTGACAAAATTTGGGTAGGTATTCAAGGGAATTTGAGAATGGTGTAAATTCACAATTTGGTCAACTGAAAGGTGTTTCATAATTGATTTTAAAATAGCTCTTGATAGAGGCGCCAACCTCTAGATGGCGCTAGTGCGCTACCGTCTGTACTGCAGTGTAACGGAAATCAACTGCCAAAAAAGTTCGAACGTTGATTTGCCAGATGGCGTTTAAATGGTCTGGATTTTTTACGCGATTGTCAATAATTTTATAAATAACCGTGCGAAGTTGGGGCGGGCCTCCAGTCTTATGTATACTACAAGCGGCCCCGTACCCTCTTCATTGGACGTAAATGATAATGAAGTAATGATCAACCTTTATTAGTGAAAAAATAATGTTAAAAAAACTAAGACCTGACAACTAAATAAAACACGTCCTAAAAAGTAAGAAACAAGAAAATATTGTGATATCTAAGACATGTTTAAAGGTAAGCTGTGGTCGTATGCCCCTATTTACTGTGTACAAAATAATTAATTACTATAGTTATTAATGAAATAAAAGGGGCATACGACCACATCTATCCTTTAAACATATCTATATCAGTATATTTTCTTGTTTCTTTCTTTTTAGAGTGTGTTTTATTTAGTAGTCGGGTTTTCGATTTTAAACGTTATATTTTATTCAATAATTTTGGGGCCATCATACTGTCGCTAAATTTCTTAAGGTGAGGTATAGATATTCATTATTTCATATTCGATATTGTATTGAAGACATTTTATGAATTCTTGCAATCCGCAAGTGATTCCGCAAGCAAATCCATCGTAATAAGATAATAAAGTTTACTTATTTGAAATGTGCTTACAGAGCTCTTTCATTTCATACCCCACACGACACCGTCAAGAAGAATATTTTTTTTGTTTTAAAAGTTTTGTTTTTCAGTCCCCTAGATGGCGCTGTAGTCAATTTAACGTGACGCCACGTAGCTTATAACTAGCGGACAGCCAAAGTACTTCTAACGACATCTCATTTGTCCTAATAGAATAGAAAAATAAGAATAGAAAAAAAAAGAAAAAGAGTAATTTTATGAGGGAACAGATGAACATAATACGTATACATATGTATAATGGGGGAAATTGAAAGAGAGCCAGTTGACGGACCTACATCATGTGGTTGGAATATGTCGATTCCATGTGAGTCGTGATCTGTCGGCTAAACTATTTTGATTTTGATGATATCATTTGGTCGGGTTATGTCTATTCATAACCCGACCAAATTATATAGATCCACAATCTGTATCTGTTTCAACTTGTCAGACCCAATGAATATTATGTTTTAAAAATTTTCCGTTAAAGTTCCATAAACTGACAGCGGTCAGTTTGCTGATGCCTATAAAAGATCGCATTATACCACTAAAGAACCTTTACAACCAAATTCTATTTAAAAATTTAACCAAACTCTTTATTTATTTATTCTTTACTAGCTTTTGCCCGCGACTTCGTCCGCGGACAGGACGATTTTGACGAAATTTTGCTGTCGGCATCGAAGGGGATGTGTGATTTGTTTAGATTCACAAACCAAGACGGGCAGGACAACGTCCGCTAGTT
>JAOTAV010060365.1:0-14856 GCA_026546445.1 Cyclargus thomasi | reverse complement strand
CAGTATGTTCGTTTGTCTAGTTTCGGGATAATAAAAGGCCAGAATCATTATAAAGTATTTGTTTTAATGAACGCAAGTCTAAAGGACTAAATGTGTAACTAGAGGACTCCTACAGAGCGATGCAGCACTATGGGGCTTGTTGTGATTACCGCCACAAACTCACTCATTTACTTACAGGTTGGGGTTTTATTTCTATATACCCTCAGTATCACTGGTGTCAGGCAGCGGGCTGTTCTACACTGGTGTTTGACTTTTGACACTTACCCTCAGTATCACTGGTGTCAGGCAGCGGGCTGTTTGACACCGGTGTTTGACTTTTGACACTTACCCTCAGTGTCGCTAGTGTCTGACAGCGGGGGCTCGTTGGCGACGTACTGCCTGCCGCTGAGCAGGTTGCTTTCCACCACCGGCCGCTTATCCTCCAGTTGACGGCGGAAGGCGCGGTGGTCATCCTGGGGGGAGGAGTGGAGTTAGAACTTGGAACGCAACACAAAATCTCACATCTTACATTCTCACATCATCAATAAAGGGAAAAGATTTGTTTTATTTGTGTGTTTATTACGAATTCATTCATAAATTACTTAATCCATTTCAAAAATTCTTTCACCGTTAGATTACCATATTATCACAAAGTAACATTGGCTATAATGATATCTAGACAATCGGGCAAGTGCGAGTTGAACTTACGCATGGGTTGTTGCATGTAGGGTATTAGATGTTTTTAAATATAGGATACATTTTGTTCCGGTTTATTATACCGTGGGATAATAAATGATTTATCCCAATGATTCATCCACGCGGGCAAAGCTGCAGATAAATATTAGTGTATTATATTAATTGTTCTCGTATCAAGAAATTTTGTAATAAGTCATCGGCCAGAAAACTCGGGGTTTAAAATAGTTAAAAACCAGCATAATGCCCATAATATTTCAGTACAAAACACCTGTGTAAAATCATCGACCGAAAACCTGCACATTCAATCCACAATTCGAAATTTAAAAATTCAAATTCGTTCCACGTGACGCCATTTTGTGGCCAAACCAACATGGCGGACATTTCGGCGGTAATTCAACGTTGCGGTCCGCTGGCGATATAAAAAATATAAGATTTATTAACCATTGTATTGAATATTGCGGGTTTACGTGCGACGAACGCGACCGTAGATGTTTTAAACGTGTTCTCTATCTTTTTTAAGGTATCCAAAGGGTTAAAACGGGACCCTATTAATTATTTCTATGTCTGTCCGTCTGCCCGCCTATCTGTCTCTATACTGTATCTTAAAAACTATGCTAAGCTAGAGAGTTGAAATTTTCACAGAATATGTATTTTTATTGCCACTGTAACAATAAATACTAACCTTAATGAAATACATTTTTTCACGCACTATTTTTATTTTCCACTATGTTCACTTCGACTTTACAAATTTATAACAAATACAACAGATGATCACTTTGTCGAAACTGGTCGTGTATTTTTCATGAATTTGTAATATGTAAGTGAATATAGTGGAAATAGTGCAAGAAGAAGAAGAGAGTTTTGGCGGGGATTTCAGAGAGTGACGTTGTGTGTTTTGTATTTTTTGTTAAATTTGTGTTATTTCGGTGTTTAATTAGTGATAATGACAGAATGTCGAATATTAAACATTCGCTGTTATGCACAAGTGTGGACAAGTGATACAACTTCAAGAAACGTGCTATTTTGTGTTTCCCTCCAAAACTCTATCCGAAGTTTTAGTAAAGCTTTTACCACTTTACTGACTTGATTCTTGACTGTATTGACGTTTTATCTTTACTCTCACTAGACTTTAGACTTAACGAAATTTATGTAACGTTACTAGAATTATTCGAAAAAGAAAATTGGTTTCCCGCCCTTACTTGACACTGGCTATGGTTGTAGCCGAAGCGCCATATAAATAAATAAAGAAAAAGAAGCAGATAAATAAACCTTAAAAATTAAAATTATAACGTGACGACTGACGACTGAGGATTGAGAGTGACGACTTTTTCCATTACCTATTTATTCCTTTCGCCGTTCCTTATATTTTAACCTCGTCTGTGGCACAAAATACGCATATCTTCTTCTTCTTTCATAATGGCTGACTTGGTGAGTTGCCAGTGTCAGAGTTTCTTGAGACTTTGCTCTGTGTGACGAAGGAAAATACGCATATACTCGTATGTGTCAAGTTGCCAAAACAAACAAAAAAATAATGTGACTTATCTTAGTATAACTCCTGCGAGTCAACTAGGCACTCGGCTAGAAATGTCAGTTATGTCACCCACCTTCCTGCTTCCCCGCGCGGCGCGCAGTATCCCGCAGTCGTATTTGCGTCGAGTAGCGTTAGCATAAAACAGTTTGAAAATTTCAAGCCGAAAATTTATGAATTTTATGTCCAGTAGCTTGTCAGTGTTAATGTTACGTTTATGGTTTTTGTTATATATTCGTTAAGTTTGTCATTGTTAGTCACTGAGTTATATCTATAGAGACAACACTGCTAGCAATTACATAATATTTTGGCATTAAATGCGTAACAAAGTAGACTCTTGAATCTTATCTTAAAATGTTTTCATCGTTTTGAAGAGTATATTTTATTCTGCCTTACTGGTCATACATAAGCAGCCGTATACCTAATTGTATTGTAACTACGCACAAATATTAATTTCTACAAGACGTCAATATTATGCATAATATTATGGTATAGCTTGATCACAAGCGCTATACCGCGCCTTGAGTATGTGCACAGCGAGGCAGGGGACGGTTGCCATGGTTACCGATCGTCACCACTCACGGCAGTAGCATGCAACATGAAACTCGTGATGAGAGGAACATAATTTTTAAGGTGGCTGACTATTATGTTTCAAGAAACTCTTTATACACGCTACGACGTTTTATACACTATTTATATGTTAAAAAACTTTAAATACACAATTTAAATACTACTTGGCTCTCAGTAGTACCAATTTTAAACTGTCAATTTATATGGTAAGATACGTCCAACAATTACCCCACTCCGCCCCACGTTCCTAGCACGCGGTACAGAATTTGTGGTCAAGCTAAAATTTTTAACAATTCGAAACTTTAGTCAAAAATTATAAATAATACCAAAAAAGTACAACATTTTTTATGTGGTCAGTACTTTAAAGAAATGTCAGTCGAGCCGTGTGCCAAGTTAATCCGCATGAGTTATATTTATACCCTTCAATCTTCATTTATGATATAACTGATTCTGTGAGTGTACGGCTGTACTCTTTGGTGGTGACTCCAGTCTCCAGTTCGGACAGTTTCTGTAAATTACAATTATTTTATCACCTATTCTATTATTTCAATTATTTTTTACTGTATACTTAAATTATGCTTCGTCGTATCATACCTTCTTTAAACTATTATTCTTTTAAAAGTTCAGAAAGATTTAGTTCAACATTAATTTCAACAGCCAGAAGTGTTTGTAAGTTTATCTATTAAATGTCTTATACGAAATTATTAATAACATGTTTCAGCCAACATTTTTATTTTTACAGGCAAAAGGAGAGAAGTCAAAGTCACAAAAAACGTTCCGCGTTATTTTTCGGAATCTTTGAATTCAAAGCATGACATTGATTTTGAGCAAGTAAAGTGTGCTTTAAATAACGATAATGTTTTCATTATTGATGTTCGCGAACCTGAAGAAATTAAAGAACTAGGAAAAATTCCTAACAGCATTAACATTCCATGTAAGCATTTTCCAAATTCCAGAAGAAAATTTATGAGGTCAGAGGTCTGCTATTGATAGTAATTTTATTTATTATTATGGTTAACTATTTCAGTGGACAAAGTGTATGCAACTCTAAGCACAATGAATGATGAAGTGTTCAAAAAAACATATAAAAGAAGTAGACCAACTGAGGACTCTGAAATCATATTTTATTGTGCAATAGGAAAGCGGTCAGGCATGGCTCAAAAGAGTGCTTATGATTTAGGATACAAAAAGTAAGTGACTAGGCCTAGCTACACCTACAGTAATGCGTTTAACCCCTCAAGGCCCAAACGGTAACTGCAATAGCAGTTCTCTTACCATTTAATTACTTTTAAAAAATAATAACTAGCAGGGCTATTATGTAAAAATTGCAGTTAACAGACAATCAGCAATAGTGATAAACATGCATTTAATTGGTAAAGTTCAAATTTGGAACTAATTTGTGTCAAAATCCATGCTAAAAGCACAGAATAGGAAAAAGGATCCATTGCAGCTAGATTGCTTTTGTTATGAATTTGATTTTGGAGCAAAAATTGTGTAATTATTGCTATAGCAAGATACATAATAGCCCTGCAGGTCTACTGTTACTGTTTTTACCTTACCTTTACTAATTTACTATTTAAGTCAACTACATGTGGGGGGTAAGTGGTGAAGGATTTTATATTCTTAAAATAATTTATGATTTTATCAATTTGATTTGTTTCAGTGCCAAAAATTATGTTGGAAGTTACACAGATTGGGCAAAGAAATATAATATATAGCAATTTTAAGAAGGGTAAGAATAAAAAATCTTAAATGTGCAATAAATATATATTGTAAATTGTAATTAATAAATAACTACAAATTATGTAGATATACTACTTTTGTTTGCTTGACCATTCTTCCCAACTCCCCAAGTAATTTTTAGAGCTGAAAAATAACAAGAACCTTTATTCCACACTAAAATAATAAATGCAAACTGTTTCTGTTTGTCTCTTTACTCTGAAACTACTTAAGCGATTTTGCTAAAATTTTAGTATGGAGATATTTAAGCCCTGGGGATGGACACACAGGATTCTGCATAACAGAGTTGCGGGCATCACAAGTAAGTTTATTAATATAATAAAAAACTTGCTGACCCTGCTAATATTGTTTTGCCACACAGGGATTTACTTAAAATCCCTGTGTGGCATGCTCACTGTGATATTTCAAAGTAGCCCTTTAAATTGGAGATATTTTAGTCCAAAACTTACTTTGAGTAGCCCAGTTTCAAGGCTTTGTCAAGTGCCTCAGTTGCTCTTTTCCCAGAGCGACAATAGAATATCAGCTCATCAGTTTGTGACGGCTTGTCCCTTTTAAATTGTCTCCTAAATTCTTCGGATGGCATAGAAGACAAAACAGTATCAACTGAGTTTACTGAAATACAGTTAATAACTTAAATGTATAATTTCATATTGTTTGTTGAAGTTATAACATGTAAGACACTTTTTGGCTATTTCGTCATTTTGATGCCATTTTCCAGAAAAACGGAAAGTGCATCATTTAATTTTCCGATTTTCTGGAGAACTTAGTTTTTATTGATTCAATTTTATTTATTTTTATATTACTTGCTTGTATGGGTTAATAGCCTGAAATAAATAATAATTATTATTAAGGTAATCAGAAACTTGTGTCAGCTAACAAAAACTTCTACAATTTTTAAACTGTAAAAATCGATTAGTATGGTGATCTATACAAAATTCAATCGTTTTGCTATCTTAAAAAGTTGCTACTTTTGACTTACATGGTGTTAGAACTTCAACAATGATATGTAATAAATTTGCATTGCTTACAGATAAGTCTACAAAATGTAAACATTAATTATCTGCAAAATTAACAAAGACTAGCACTTTAGTCTTTATGTACTCGTATAAATCAGAAAATAGTGCTGTGTGTAGAAAATGTTGCTCATCATATTTTCTGAGCAGGTAAGGTAGAAGTCATGATTGTACTATAGTTACCACCAGTTACCATGTTAGCCCGACAGTGTGTAGTCATTTTCTGCTTGTTACTTCCCTATATTGTCTAATAGACTTATATAGCATGAATAACAAACTAATTAACTCATTTATTTTTCAAACTAAAATAGAGGTATTTTATAAGCTCAAAAAACTTAATTATAAACTTACGTTTGTAATACTTATTTCATGAGTTTGAGGCAATCCTTGTATGTAATATATATAGTTTATTACATTGTTAAAACTTAAAACACAACAATATGTTGCATAAAAGATTCACTAAACATTTTTACTAACACTTTTATCACATAAAATAGTCTTACTTCAACACAAATAAAGGGTATATTGTACTTTAATCACATATAAAGGATGTCAAACTTAACTATATACCTTTTATTTTTGGACATCACAATTCACAAGTACACAATATTCTTCTTTATACTTTAACCTAAGGCTCCCAATATATATAATTTTCTCTATGGTATAAAAGTAATAATTTTTGTTCTGAGAGGTCAGGTAATAAGGGTTCCTACTCTTGCCTATCGACTCCTGCACAAAAAAAATATTGTATAATCGGCAATTTCCATACCAAAGTTGTGGCAAGTTGTGGTGTAAAAAATCAAGTGTTAAAAGTTTGTTCGTTTCACAGGTAAATTTTGTTTTCATGGTAGCCAATTATGCAGAAATATTTTATGATGATAGTGCAAAACATTACATGGTATATTAATGCTTGATGGAATTCTTCCTGTGTAACTAATTTCTTCAGGGTTTCGGACATCTATTATAACTTTTTCTGGCTGGCGAACAATTTTAACCATATCTTCGTAACTTAAAACTCTCTTTGGATCACCCATCTTGGACAGTAATAACGAAGTGCTATTTAAGTTTCTCACGGATGTCACAATACTTCGGAGCAACATTTTATCCCCACTCAATACCGTAACTTTTAATTCGCTTCAAAATAGGTACATTTATCAATCGCAGAAAAATGTATTTATATTATATTTATTTATATTATATGATAAAAGATATACATATATTACTGCTTGATTACTACAAAGTATTTATATAATATTGTTATCATAAAGTAAATGTAAAAATATTTTATCAATTCTTAATCGTAGCCAAGTCAACGACTGGTTTAGAAGGTCAAAGATAATGATGGACAAAGTCTCGAGAATTTTTAATTTTTGTACCAGATGGCGCAGCTACAGTAAAGATATTCAGATAAAGTATATCTTGTTTGAAATAGATACTGATTACTGACAGCCACAAATAAAGGGTAAATAATATCATGTAGGTAAATATAGTCTATACATATTATATTAAAACTGTAGAAATGAAAATTATGTACATTAAAGATATTCAAAAAATAATAAGCGTCTTTCTACGTCGTTTTTTAGAGATTCCTAAAAATACTTTTTTCAGGAATCTCTAAAAAACGTTTATTACTATAAGAGCCGCCGGAACGACACGAATGACCTTGGGCAAACGAGTGTTTCCCTACCCCCCTCCCCCCGCGCGATTTAAAGTACGCTATCTAGTCAGAGTGTACAGACCCACCCGAGTGTTTCCCTATCTCGCTTCTCTTCACCATTTGAAATAACGCCATCTAGTCAAAGTGAGTAGAAACACGTAGGTTATTCTAATTCTTAGATACGATCTGCTGGTCTAAGATGTACCGTCGACATAATATGTCACTTTTATCTCACTCTCGAGCGTATTTTGTCGATACTAAGCGCCGCGCCGCTGTAGTGCGGTTAGTGGTTACTATCATATAAATCCATAGAAATATTTTGCGCCGCGCCTCGCGCTTACTCTCCTGAAGGGTAACCGCACTATAGAGGCGCTGGGCGGCGCGGCCTATAAGCAATTCGACCTTTTATGGTTCTAAAAAAACTACGGCAACGAAGGACCAATCGATAACTATGGGCGAGGTGGACTGTGATGAAAATAAGTATCTAAAGTACGAATTAATAAAACATGAGCTAAAATGGCAACTGTATTGTCCGAGATCACAATAAATTCTATTATCATCCATTCTCTTTGAATTCCATATCAAAAACAAGATTGTCATTAAGAAGAAATATGACATAGAAATCGTAAATATTTCAAAATAATTATTAATTAAAAAGGATAAACACATATCCTATCCAGCCAGACTGTTATTTGTTGCCTTGTTAGTTGTTGGTGACTACTGACTACTGAGTACTGACTGGCTCAGCTAGTCACAGATAATGAGAAATAATTATTATTATATCTCATTATCTGTGGCAGCGGTAGTACTAGTTGGCGTTTGCTGTCAACGAAAAATGAAAATGTCAATGTGATGTCAACATGTCTGTCTAAGCTAAGACATCCTTGTCCGAATTGTTTTTCTAAAAATATTATTATTTTCCTATTTTCATAGTAAATTTATTTACAAAGACTTGTAAGTATGTAATTTTTGGTATTAAAAAACTTATTTCAATATTATAATACTATGAAAGGATTATGGATTAAACCTAGGGAAAAAAAGGTATTCATTTCTATACAATGCTATTTTGATGCAATGTGATAAATTGGTCATGTAAATGGTTTAGGATTTTACTGTTTTATTGTGTCTGCTATTGTTGTGGTAATATATAGCCTCTATTACAACTATTTTTTCCAGGTATTAAGTCAATGAGAAAGAAAATGTTTGTATTGCATTATGCACATTGTGAAATGATTTCTGGTTTGTAAAGTGATTAAAATGGGTTCAATGCGACCGCCAGGAAGATTTCTTTCATTTACAAGTAATATTCAGAGGACACAGAAACAACCTGGTAAAAAAATATTTATAGATAACTTATTTTAGTAAAAAAAGGTTTAAAACAACTTCACTATTTTCTAAATATGGAAAGGGATATTAAAATTATAAAGAAAAGTTTAAGATGATACAAATTTGTGAGTTTATGTGTGATTGTTACTCTCTCTTGTGCAAATAGCTTAAGTGATTTTAGTAAAATTTGGGATGGAATTAGCTGATACCCTGAATTATTAGCCGATGTAAGCTAGTTTTTGCTATAGAAAACTAAAATATTTTTGCATCCTGTGTGAACTGCAGGGCATAGCTAGTAATTAATTTTTTTTAAGCCGCAGTCACATACATGCCAACAAATTGTTAGGGTTCCAGAGCCAAAAGGCCAAAACAGTCCTTATAGGTCGTGTCTGTCTGTTCATTCTTGTGTCACAGCCACTTTGTTCTGAAATCATTGTTGCTATACTGTTAAAACTTTGTTAAGTCGATGTGTTCTGTGAACTGCAGTAACATTCTAAATAAATAATAATAATAAATAGATATGGATAATCTATGGATATGTATTTTTTCTAAACTAAATATGCTATATACCCTGTCAAAACGGAAAATGTATGTTTAATCGACTGAAATGTACAAATAAAACAAAATTCTTTTATTAAAGAATTAATAATACTAACATACATTTGTGCCAGTAATACTAAAAAAAAAGTGGCTGATCCAATTTAAATGCGGTTTTCCTGTAAAAAATGTTAACTTGGAAGAAAAAAAAATTAAAGGCATTAATACATTCTTTTATTTTCTTCCTGATTTACAAAATTTACTCCCCCCACTTCTCTTATGTGACAATTGAGGGTGTCAGTATTTGCAAGACGCAATGACATAGCTAGTAAAAAAGTATAACTGTTAACTGGTTTAGTCTAATATTTTGACATTGTTTTGAATAGTTCCAAGTGGGTTCCCTCAAAGTTTATCGGGAAGTGAGACTGATGTATCAACTTCAAATGAAAACCTATCCCGTGAGGAAAGGTATGTTGTGAGACATACGGCTAGAGTGGAACCACAAGGGCAAGAAAACCAAGCCCAAGCTAACAATAACCGGAATTCTCTTAAGGTAATATTATAATATTAAGTTTGATATTGTTGATAATTCTTAATATTTGTACTCTTATATAATTAGTTCAAAGGTATGTTAGCATGATTTTCATCACAGTAAAATGTATATCTTTTACATTGGTGTATCTAGCCATTTTTGGGGGAGCCTGAGCCTTTAAGTTTAGCTTAGTAACTAGTATCTACATTATCTGTGGCTTTGGCCTCTAACGTAAAAACCCCGTTGTGCCAAAATTCGTTTATCGCGCGGTAACCATACATTTTTCCGGCATAAAAAGTATTCACCAAATCGTTCTGGGGTGGGCACAGCCCACCCGGCCCCGTCCCCCTTTATATGTCTATGATCTTTTAACAAATTTAACTTACACCATAAGCTGTCAAAGTACATACAAATTTCCGACTAATAATGTAATGAAGCACCATCCAGTTCATAATATAGAATCAATAGATGTGCTAAGATTTGAACTTATTGTTTTTTTTTAATTCATTAGGACAGTGTCTCCGGAAGTAACAGGAATTCTTTAAAGGAGTCTGTAGGAGGCAGCAACAGTAACCGTAGCTCCCTGGATGTATCTTCCTCATCATACAATACTCTTATTATACACAATCAAGATGATTCCTGGCCGTCCAGACCTACGCCAATACGGTGAGTGATTGCTCCATCTGCTTATAATAAATGAAAAAAAATACTACTCCATTTTCATAGCTTACATAGCAAGAGAAAAATTGTTAGAACTACTCATATAAATATCAAATGTTAACAAGATTGCCTGAACTATAGCCTTTTTGCTCAAGATTGGTGGTATGGTTCATTAACCCTCTGTTAAAAATTTGTCATTTTCATAAAAAACTGTGGTTTATGTAGAATTTACACAAAGTGATAATGAACCATACCTCCAATCTTGAGCAAATGCTTAATAGGTCCCCTATTTTACTAGTATGCGCCAGAAGGATGGTTATGTTTTTCGAGAGTATGTATGTATATATGTATGTGTTTCTATGTATGTATGTTTCTATGTATGTATGTATGTATCATTGTTTAGCACGATCTGCTGCCTTAACAGCTTGATAGATTTTAACGTATGCGGTTTCGTTAGATTGGACTTATTACCGCAAGTGACACTGGGTACATTAAAATGTTTTTAAATCTAAATGGCGGATTTTGAAGTCAAAATTGTAAGGTTCCAAAAAATTCCACCTATTTATGTCAAGTAGGTATAAAAAAAGGGCTTCAAATAGCCATTCTTGAAATATACATACCTAGATATTTAGAATGCAATCCTGCAGTTGGATTTTCTGTTTTTGGACATTTTAGCTAAAGTTTGGACTACAAACAATGATAAAAAATTGCAAACAATCTGCATCTATGCCTTAAAATTTATAAAGGAAATCCACAGAATATAATTTATAATATCTTTTTAACGTATCTTAAACTTTGTAACGCACGCAGGCTAAATATTGCCTATTAGTATAGGCAATAAGCATGTAAATTTTTTTGACAAAGGGTTAATAAACCATGCTGCCAATCTTGGGAATGCATAATAGGTTCCCTAATTTTACCCGACTGCGCCAGAAGGAGGGTTATGTTTGTGGATCTAAACAGATTTTAACATATGTTACTATAGACAATATTAAATGCTATTCTGTAGATTTCTTTTCTTAATTTTCATTTTCGGGGCATAGATGCTGATTTGCTGATTGTTTGCAATTTTTTATCATTGTTTGTAGTCCTAACTTTGGCCTAAAAAAGCTTAATGTCCGAAAACAGAAACCCGACCCTGCCAAAGGTTCCTCATATATATATATATATATATTTGTTCAGACCTATGTAGACCCCCCAGCTAGTCTCCCGTGGACCCTTGGGGGTCTGGTGGTGACCTGGACTACTTTGGCAATCAATGGTCTATACTAACATGAAATTTTATAAACATTAAAAAATGCTTTAGCAATGTCTCAAATTAATGAAACATGTATGTAAAGATTGAAAGTAAATTAATGATTATAGGGAACATGAAAGGACTAATAGTGAAATCAAACATTCACCCAGCCAATCTTCACCCTACCATACGCTAAAGAAAAACGATGGTAGCAAAAAACCCAGCGGTATACCCTTGCCAAAAGTGCTCAAGGAACAACCAATTTCTGGAACTGCTAACTACATAGACATCGGAGGTCAAAGAATTTATACGAGTCCACCTGATCAAGGCGTGCATGTATGTATTATAATCATAATGTTTCAATTTCATTTACAATAACTGTCAGCGTAAAAAAATAATATATTATTTTGCTCTACATTTCCAACAACTACAGGAAATAACCGAGATTCCGGATGACTTTCTCAATCAGTCGTCGGTGCTCAAGCATTTGGCGAAGGAGGTGGCGCAGTCTCCGACGCCCCGAGGACCCACACCCCCCGCCTCGCCTCTCTCCGTTAGGTCCAGGTCCTCGTCTAAACCGCGAGAAGAGAGAAAGGGAAAGGGCTCCAAGGCCAAGCTGAGCAAGGAAAAGCTCAGCCTGTCCCGTTCACAGCCTGATCTCACAAGGTGCAAATGTTTTTGTAAAATCAGGGAAGTCAAAACAGAGCCAGATTGCGGATCTAAGTAAGTTGTTTGAGTTATGTCAAACACAGCAAACAGATCCAGACTTACATGGATTTGACATATTCCGACCTAGTGAAGTAGGCCTGTCAAGTGGCTTTGTTTCAATTTCATAGCACGTAAAACTTTGTTTCGATAAAGCTGATATACAGAATTTCTCCTTAATTTTGTATTGTAAGGCTGCCTCTTCGTGATGACTCAGTGTAAGAAAAATCGCACTACTATTCTGATTTTCCGACGTGTGCCCGAGATACAGACAACTCCTCGATTGCTTTTATTGGCCTTAATAGTTTATTTGAGGCATTTAAATTATTATCGATATTAATTATCAATAATAATTGTGGCCCTTAAGCCTTAAGCTGCCATACAGGCAGGAAACAAAATATTTATATATATATATATAGAATGCTTCCACTTATGTCTTCAATTCTGTATTGCTTGCACATATAGTGTGGGTGTCCGCGGGGTGCCGGGGGGGTCGGAGTCGAGCGGGTGGTGCAGCGGGGAGGGGGAGGGGGAGGAGGACGCCTTCGCCGCCGTCCTCGACACACTCGCCGCCGAGAACCACCAGCTGAAACGACAGCTTGCCGATGCTTGCGGACGACTGGCTAAGACCAACAAGGTACTGCCAAAATATGTACAATTACAGAACTTGAAACAAATACTAATTGCGGATCTAAGTAATTTGGTCGGGTCATATCAAGCTCAGCCGACACGATCACGACTTACATGGAAACAGTTGCCGTTATGAGTAAAAAGATAAAAGTGTATATTATTATTAGAGTTTGATTTATTAAATCTTAAAATATATTTATTTTCGTTCATATAATTACGATATCAATTAATTATTTATATTTTTATAACTTGACTTTTTTGATCTGTATATCACGTGACCCAAAACGCTGTCCGCCTTGATAACAGTCTGTGACGTCACTAATTTGAATACAACGACGAAGGTAGTGCAAAATGCTCATTTTTTAATTCTTTAGTATCAAATTCTTTTGACGCCCTCTGTGGCGGCCGGCAGTCGCGGGTTCGAGTTCCGCCGACAAAACAAAAAGCTTTTCAATGTTCCTGGGTACTTAGCAAGGAGCCGCACTGACGTGGTGTGAAGCGTTCATAGATATTATTATTATTATAATTTTCACCTTTTTTATTATTTATCGAATTACCTACAATTTTGTGGCGTTGTAATATATAGCAAACGAAGTAAATGGTATTGTTCTTATATCTAAAGTAAATGGGATTTATAATAAGACAGTGTAGAGGGGCTCTGGCTTGATATTAATTTTAGTAAAGGTTTAACAATTTACAAAGCGGCTTCGGAAAACACTGTACTCATTGCAGGTGACTTTAACTTACTAGGTTCGAAATGGCCCTCTCTTGGTCTGCATAGATGTGACACCCTGCATAAAGCTTTTATAGACATGTATACTAACAGCAACCTCCAGCAACTAGTAACACAAATTACAAGGAAGAGAAACCAAGAAGAGTTGCTAGATCTTATCCTTTGCAACGAAGAAAGTCTGTACTGTACTGTGTAACATCGCATATTATCCAATTGGTAAAAGTGATCACCTTGTTATTACAGCTATAATTAAAGTAAATATCGCCGAGAACTTCACATAAACCAAACCGCAATATAGCTGACTTTGAAGCAATAAGTAAAAGTGTAGAGGAATATGTGGTTCCGACTGATAGTACCTACTGATGATATGAAGAGTACAGAAAAATAAATAATAAAATAATTTCAGTAAAAGAAGATGATATAGAAGAGCAACGTTTGAGTCATCACTAATAGGTGGTGGTCCTAAGGCATTCTACAGCTACATTAGGAATCAGCTTAATTCCAAAACCTGTATACCTAATAATATTAAAAATAAAAGCGATGAACTTGTTACTACTCCTTATCAGATATCTAAAGCATTTGCTGATCAATTTAAACAATCGTTTGTCAAAGAACCTGACGGACCATTGCCAAACAATACATCACCACCGGGTAACGAACTCAATAGATAATTTTTTTAATATGTGCAAAAAAAGTGGCGTTTTCACTGACTTGATGAAGCATAGCAAGATTATTCCATTGTTTTAATGCGGGAATTAAATCCGATCCAACTTATTTTAGGCTTGTATCGATTCTGCCGACATTTAGTAAAATTTTTGAAAAAATAATTTTAAAGCTATCTCGTACACTTTAAAATTATTTATTACGTGGAAGTCAATATGGATTTACTAAAGGTCGATCCACAAGAGATGCCGGTATAGGTCTTCTTTGTCATATATTTGAAGCTTGGGAGGAGTCGCAGGGTGCTCTCGGTGTTTTTTTGCGATATCTTTAAAGCCTTCGACTCTGTTGAGCATGCTACATTGATCAGGAAGTTGCGCCACTATGACATAAAGGACTCAGCTCTCAGCCTTTTGACTTCTTACCTTAAAAATAGGACTCAAAGGGTTGAGGTAAATAATATAAGATCCAGAGGAACTAAATAGAATTAGGTGTGCCACAGGGATCTATTTTGGGTCCATTTCTTTTTCTCATCTATATTAATGTCTTACCTTTCCTAGTAAAGGAAAATAATAATGAGATAGTACTTTTTGCTGATGATACTTCACTTATTTTCAAAGTGAAATAAGACGAAGTAAACAATGCTCTCTCAA
>JAOTAV010060354.1:0-14857 GCA_026546445.1 Cyclargus thomasi | reverse complement strand
GTGGTAGGCGCCGTAGTCTCGACGTTCAGAAAGTGTACTTAAAGTACTTATTTTGAATAAAAAGATTTTGATTGATTGATTTTGATTGGGACTTGATTTTACCCGTTGGTACGGGAGCCTAAAAAAAGCTAATACAC
Source organism: Cyclargus thomasi (assembly GCA_026546445.1). NCBI lineage: Eukaryota > Metazoa > Arthropoda > Insecta > Lepidoptera > Lycaenidae > Cyclargus > Cyclargus thomasi. The sequence goes on along the minus strand of JAOTAV010060354.1, from coordinate 14,720 downwards.
GTAATGTAATAATGCTTTTTATTTGATTAATGTAATGATGATGACCCAGGGTAAAAACATATCGTTGAAGACGATTCGCTGATACCTCCCCCTTACCGAATAGGCAGCAATGGTATGTGATCAAGGATTTCGTGTATCTACCTAAATATTTTTTTCCAGGAATTCCGCTATCGAGGATGTCAGTGCAGTGGATGACCTTGGTATCGGACAACTACGACGACGGCGGGATCTGTATCGTGCTGGACCCGACAGGATCCAACGCTGACGTCCTGTGCTCCCAGGTTTTCCCTTATATCTGCTACAAGAAGTCGGGCAGCTTCGTTCCCCTCAACGAGTGCGATACATATTATAGCCAAAGCCAGCTCGACAAGTGCACCGAGCCCATACGTGGCATTGAAAAAAATTTATCGTTTTTTTTTAATTGAAAATTATTTCTTCAATGTAGCCTATTCTCAAAGGTCGGCAACACACTCTTCTAATGTTGCGAATATCCATAGGCGACAATAGTTGCTTTACATGAAGTGACCCGCTGTTTCGTTTGGCGTCTGCTTTCATAAACAATTCAAAGCTAGTCATTGATGTTTTTTATACAATATACATGAGTTTATTTTATCCAGCATACCAACTGTACTAGAAGTCTGGCAACTGCTACAAGTTCCATACACAAGCTCGCCCTTGGTCGAAAGCCTTCCAGGCGCGCACTGTCGAAGGATACTTGGTCATGCTCAACGATAAGGACGAGGCCATGCATCTGAGCTACCTGTTCCAGCAGATTCTCAACAAGGCCGCCATCACTACCAGATTCAAGAACATCATGTTCTTAGGATTCTCGGATATTGACAAGGATGGAGTGCGGGCTACTGTACACGGTGAGAGTTGAGAATATGCTGAGAAGTCTTTGCCGTAGGAGAGCCATGCTTCGGCGCGACTGTGCGGGCCGGCACGACACATTACACCCATGTCAGACGTAAGAAAATACTCCACCACATACGCACCTCCATATTAGTATTATAAATTAATATGAAAGCGTACCATTATCTCTTCACACTTAAACCGAGCCTATTCATTACAATCGACGTTTTCTTGTTTGTAATATTAGTGTAGATAAGAAACATATTTTTCCGTCCCGAAATTACGTCAATTGCGTCCAGAAGGCGTACTTAAATTGGTAACCGCTAAAGTAAAAAAAAAAAATTCCTTCACTTGTCCTAACGCAGGTCTGTGCATAATTGAATTGGGATTTTTCGGAATTCCCCACAATTCTATATCGGTATATCCGAATGCGGTAGATAGCTGCTTCCTGTGGTGATATTGTGCGAAATATAATCCCGCCTGAACCGTACGAGTGACAGTTGCAGTTGATTCTCCTGTAGTCATGATTGTGTTTCTACTTCTCTTCTTGTGCGTCGCTGCAGGTAATAACTACTCTACTAGCGATTTCGCTCCCGTAAGATAAGTTACATTTGACTCAGGGATATACGATAAAAGTATCTTATGATGTAAGTCAGCAGGTACAAGATCGTAGACAAATGTTATCTAAATCCTTTCAGTTTTATTGACGTAATTTACGGACAAATCTCTAAACAAGCATTAATATATTTCAAGACAATAATAATAGAAAGGACAGGTTTTTTTTTATTAACGCGGACGGGTTTATCGACTATGTTAAACTTCATACCATATTTTTTAAATTTACTTCGCATTTATGAAGAGTGTTTGTTTGTATTTGGCGCCTTTATTTTACTCCTAATTTCTAGACGGTAGTCAGTACCGTTACGACTACATCTATCACGAAGGAGCTGGTGGATGGTTCAAATACCACAAGATACCCGCTACTTGGGACGAGGCCAGGGTGCGCTGTGACTTGGAAGGTATCTACAGTTTCTTTCTGTATTTGATTTTTCTTTGCTCTTCTATAAACGACTTATACGAATGGCGAAACATCAGATATCTCTGTTGACGCTGATGCCACTCTGGTAATAATGCATACTTCCATACTAATAACATAAATGTGTATCTGTCTATCTGTATCTGTAGTGTGTATCTGTCGCCCAAACTGTAAAATCATTTCTGCTGAAATTCGGTTGAGATACTTTGAGTCCAGGGAAAGGATATAAAGACTTTTATCCCAGATTATGAGGCAACGGTGTTGCGGGCATCATCTGTTGTATAATATTTCTAGGGGCCGTTCTCGCTTCTCCGATAAACGAGAATATGACGTCAGCACTGGCGGAGCTCATGAAGCAGGCTGGAGTGGACTCGGAGTGCGGCGTGTTCACAGGCACCAACGCTCGGTTCTCCAAGGGCGATTACTACTCCATAGAAGGTCATACATTGTTTTGATTGACCGTCATCCCTTTTCAGTGGAAATAGTTTCTTAGCGTACAAACACACTAGGCAGAAGTTAGGTGACCAATTTTACGTTCCGATGCATTCGACTGATATGACACACGATAAGAGCCGAAATAAAGCGGCCGAACTTCATATTATGTTGCTATAGCTTGACCGCCAGTGCCTAGGGTAACCCGCTACTCTAGCCGCCAACGCTAACGGCGGTAGTATTCTAACCCGTCCCCCGCCCCGTTCCACGTTCCTAGGGCGCGGTACAGAGGTTGTGGTCAAGCTATACCCAGCATGGCCGGCAAAACGCTGCCGAACTTACGCCCGACGGAAGTTCGGCTGTGCGCTATAACGCGACGTAATTTCGACATGGTGTGTCATCCGTCATTTCAAATACACTGTAGGCGTAATTATGCGTCACATCATCTGTGTAACTTTGTGTTCTAGTGTGTTTAGACACTTATACTATTTGGTAGATTATTTCCACGTCATAGCATCGCTCGGTATCGTAGACGTTTACCATTTTAATCCAAATTCCAGGAGTCCCGCTGTTGCGGATGCCAGTGCAGTGGATGCCGTCGGAGCCGGACAACTTCAACAGTCAGGAGGAGTGTATAGTGATGGTCGGCAACGTCTCCATCGCCGATGCCAACTGCTCAGAGGTCCTGCCCTATATCTGCTACAAGAAGGCAGGCAACATCGTGCCCGTCAACGAATGCGGCACGTCGGATAACGGTATTGCGTATATCTCCATGCAGCAAACAATCACAACATCCAATTAGGGTGCAGTTAGGCAAAGCTAAATCATTACTTTAATTTTCCTGCTGTGAATTCGGCTAAGCTCTAATGAATGTTCCTTACATACTTTTTACCGGAACCAACTAGCACGACAAACTATTATTGTGACTTAATAGAATGCAATTATTCAGAAATCCTGTACTTCGAAGTAGAGGCTAATTGCGGACGTTGAACTTTTCCAGAATATAAATTATTCCCGAAGACTGGCAACTGCTATAAGTTCCACACCCAGGCCCGAAACTGGTCCAGCGCTTTTATGGCGTGTTCAGCTGAAGGGGGATACCTGGCCATCCCCAACGACAAGGTCGAGGCCATGCACCTCAAGGACCTGTTCAAAGCGAACCTCCACCGAGCCGCCATCACCACGAAATTCAAGAACGTTATGTTCCTGGGATTCCTGGACATAAATAGAGACGGGATCTGGACGACCGTCCACGGTGAGGATTGAGAAAATAGTCGAGAATACTTTGAAATTACAATTATTGTAGGCACTAAAGACTGGATGGTAATCCAAATTGCTTTAGTCAGAAAAAGGAAATAGTCGGTTTTAGACAATGATTTGGATTCGATTCGATCCTTCGTAGCGTAGAGCGCTCTGGTGCTGCAGCCTGCAATTGGGAAACAGATAGCGTCTCCGCCATCATCCAGCTTCATATCAGACATTTCTTTCAGGATCCCGCTTGGAGAGCAACTATGCCGTTTGGAAGCAGAACCAGCCGGATGGAAGGATTAATGGCCAGGTGTGCGGCGCCATGTTCCAAGATGGCGAACTCGATGACTTCTATTGCAAAGATCTTGCACCGTTTGTGTGCGAGAAGACCGTAGATAGCTTGATATAACTGGAATAAATACTCCTCAGTTCTGTATACTATGTACACTTAGTTGATTCATTGTTTATCAGATAATATTATTACACTAAATGGTGTGCCTAAGGGCCTGTTTCACCACGTTTCCCCGTTCCTGATAAGTGCCGTATACTATCTATCTGGCTACCTACAACCTTTCTGATATATAAAGTGTGGAGAATCTGTCAAATAAGTCTTGGATCTATCTTCCCTCCCGGAAAGCGGTGAATCAGGTTCTAAATGTACATACACACAGAAAAATATATTTTATGTTCAGAAAATTTATATTTCGTGAATATTTTTTATAATAACCGTGGAAGTTCTTGCTGTTTCTTTCAAATTCTTTATTTTCAATTGCCACAGAGAATGAACAGCTACGCCATTGCGTCTGTTGCGAGTTACAAAAAAACAAAAGGTCCTTTTTACAATGGCTTTTGCGAAACAAAGGACAATAGTGGAAAGCGGAAAAAGCTGGAAAATGGAAAACTATTCCACATCTCAGCTCACTTGCATAGTAGCCGGCCTGCGCATTTAAATTACATTTTTAGGGCAGTGTTCCGTCAACTTTTACTGTTCAAGGTGCCATCGAGGAAATCGATACAGAGTCAGTGAGAGGTCCGTATGCAGTTTGGTCGGAGTATGCCAATTCCATGTTGTGCTCTTTCGACTGGGTTTGCCGTAACGCGATCAACTTACTTAGATCTAGCTAGAATCTAGCTCAAAATCAGCTTCCCTGATAGTTCATCTAGGAGATTAAGCGCCTGTTTCACCGCTCACTATTAACTACGCTTACTACCAAAGTTTGTACCCACAACTTTCTTGACAGATTCTCCATACAACATCTGTCAAATAAAGTTGTGAATAGAGTATCTGTAAGCGGTGAAACAGTGGCTTTACCATGAGTTTGAAGCTACAGTATTTGTCGATACTCGATAGCGACTCCGTAAATTTTTAGTATAGCAATTTTAGTTCCACAAGTGACCTCGAGAGGCGCTGTATTACATTTTCCTATACTAATAATTTACGTAGTCGCTATTGAGTATCGATAAATATTATTACTTCTAACTCATAGTGGAGCCCTTGAGCTACTCACCATCATCGTAGTATTTTAAGAGAAAGAAATAATAATTCATACTTAATACTAGATGAAGCCCGCTGCCCCGCCCCTAGCGGTCACTTGCGGAACTAAAATTGCCATACTAAAAATTTACGTAGTAGCTTTCAAATATCGACAAGTACTATTAGCTTAGCTTTAAACTCATGGTAGACCCACAGGCCCTAAATATATTTTGGTCTAATGTCCTCTTCTAAGGCACACCAACTACTGACCACCGATCACAATACACGTTTTGCGTGCTTATACACTCTTCCCGTTGATGCCAATTTGAGCTTATAATGGGGATTTGTAAAATAAAAACTTCATCATCTCCAATACTACTTACTAATGTAAGATCAGGTTCCTTCTATTTATTATTGGATAAGAACTCTTTTACTGTTTTTTATAATCAAATTTAATTAAATTTCAGCTTGGTAGCAATACTTAAAAAAATACTTATAAAAAAAAAAATATAAAAACACAGAAATCAGAGGAGCAGTATGACTTATGACACCGTATATTTCGACCATATGACGTTGTTCCGTCAACTGGCTCTATCTCAATCTCCCTCATGTTACGTCTTCTCGCGTAGCAAATAATGTTTAATTCACTGACCTGTTCCGGCCTGAGGCCTGGCGGTATCCATGTGTACTCCTCTAGAGCGCAGCCGCTGTCGTCGTCACTCTGGGAGTGCCGGGGGTCCTTCATCAGGCGCTCCGCCTGCTCCAGGAGGCCGCGGAACCGGCCCGGCGCCGGCGACGACATCCCCGACTGCGGGGACTGCAGGCTGGACCCGGACGGGGACGGCTGCGGGGGGGAGGGCGGCGCCGGCGGCGGAGGGGAAGCCGGCAGCGGGGGAGGGGAGCCCGTCGGCGACACCACGCAGTTCCGACACACGGGCCTGTAACAAAAAATAAACGGTTTTCATCCGGTCAAGTCGATAATTTTCACAAACAATTTCAAAGTCTTTTACGTAAAAACCACATATGAGGTATCCTCTTTTCATCAATAAACTAAACATCGGAATAGGTTTAATAACCGCGATGCTGCCCACGAACAAACATAAAAAACGTCGAATTGAACCTCCTTTTTACCGACTGCGCCTGAAGGAGGGTTATGTTTTTGTACCTTTTTAACTTCCCTGTGCCCAATTGAGCCAGGCTATCGCTGCCTTTAAACTCAACGAGGGCTATCAATACAATAGGGAATATGCGTGTAAAACAAAATTTATTGAATGCAAATTATTACGAAAGTGGACTAAAAGATATACAAAAAAACTCTGACTTCTGTTCAGAAATAAGTAAAATATATTAGCGATTTAAGTCTTATATCTATCTCTTTCTATAAAAACGTTAAATTTAGTATGCAGCTTATAGACTTTGACGTCACTATCAATAACGAACCTCTCTTTCTAACTGACAACTTTAAAGACTTATAACTCTGCTATTTTCGATTTTATCAAAGTGAGGCAAATTTCTGAATTCTATTAGCTCTCAAATACAAATACCGCATTCCTCAGCGTGTCAACGTGGAATCGTCAGCGTGGAATGGTCTACAAGCAGTCGTTGCTGTATATGTTTGCATTAGTGTATTGCTTGCCGTGGGAGGGCCATGCTTCAGCACGAATGGGCCGGCTCGACCGGAGTGATACCACACAAAACCGGCGTGAAACGGCGTTGTGCTGTGTTTCGTTAAGCGAGTGAGGACACCGGTGGGCCGACTTCCTTAATACATACCTATTTCCATTCCCTCCTACCTCATAAAAAGGCCAGTAACGCACTTGCGACTCTTCGGATGTTACGAGTGTCCATGGGTGACGGCAGTTGCTTTCCATCAGGTAACCCGTCTGCTCCTTTGCCAACAAAGGGTGGGAAGGAACACCAAAAAAGTCAGAAAATAGCAGAAGCATTGATAATGGCCGCTAGATTATTTTTTAAACACAATTCCGGTCAACGCGACAGGCGCCCGAGACACACAATCTATTCTATACATATAATAAAACAGTAAAATTGGAGTGCCTCTACATTTAATACTTATACGAAATAATCAATGTGGGGGGCTTAGGAACATTAATAGGACACATATCGACGAAAAACGTTATCTGTTTGTCTGTTTGTACGCGCTACTCTTCGAAACTACTGAACGGATTTGAATAAATATTTTTTTATTTAATAGCTATTAAGTCTAGGCAACACATAAGATACTTTTAATACGGAAAAATGTGCGGTGCCCGTGATATATAAACTAGTAACAGAAATAATACGCCACTTTATGATATAAGCTATCGGTTTTATTTTTCTCCACTACAAAGGAGCGCCGTCGTAGGCAGCTACATAAAATTTTCTTGATGGCATATCCCAGCTTTCGTTATTTGTTGGCAACATTCGATGCGTATGTCAGCGCATGCGCATGTACGTGTCGTCGACATTTTTCTCCACATAGGCCGCCGGCTTTTGTCATCGATACATTGTCAGTCGCAGATCGGATAGCTACTGCCGGTTCTTCCTACTCTAAAGCTGTAAACAAACTGATCGGATGCGACTGACAGCCCTTACCATTTAAAAATTTTTGATCAGTCATGTGTCTACACGAGTTTTACATTTTCGCCCATCCCAAAATTTTTCTTGAAAAAAGTACGACATCTAATCAGTTTTCGTCTTTTGTTTGGTCGGACGCGCTCTAATGATTTAGGGTTAACTCATTGAAATACAATCCTATAGAATGATATAATATAAATATAATGATATTGGATCGGTCATAGATATATTTTATGAGCACGCAGTCAAGGTTTGTAAAACCGATCCGAAGGCAGTAAGGCATCTTGCAATAAATAATAACAGCGTTTGATAGTATGCCATTGCCTTTTATTTGCTGTCTGTCAAATTTTTGACAACGAACATAATTTTCGTGTCAAATTTTTATAAGGCCCTTTCTGAACTTTGGTTTTTTTCGCAAATCGGTATCACGTGATTCTTATAAGAGTTTCTGTTTTTATGGTATAAAATCTGCATAAATTATATTTAAAAAAATTATGTCAAAAAATTCCGCGAAGTAAAAATTCGCAATGCGGATAGGTTTTTTGGCAAACGCAGTGTCTGCTGCGTTTTTATTACGTGTTGTTAAAGAGGCAAGCAAGCAGACGGGTTACCTGATGAAAAGCAACTGCCATCGCCCATGGGCACTCGTAACATCTGAAAAGTTGCAAGTGCGTTTCCACCTTTTTTGAGGGAATAGGGAATGGGAATAGGGATAAAGGGATTAAGGAAGTTGGGCCACCGGTAAACTCACTCACTGAACGAAACACAGCACAATGTTTTTCGCCAGTTTCATGCCAGTTTTCCGTAAGGCGGTGGTGTCACTCCGGTCGAGCCGGCTCATTCGTGCCCAAGCTCTTCCACGCCAAGAAACCTGCAATATCCATCTTCTATGAAGCAAATACTGTTTATTCGGCACAAGTTTGGCACAAAAGCCGAGTATGACTATCAACTAATACGCTGTGCATATTTTTGTGGAACAATTTTTAACGACTCACTCTTCTGTAGTATAGTATTTCGATGGTCGCATCTATCGCCAAGGCCTTTGGTCTTCCGTAATGAAAAGATTGACGTTATACAAACGATCTAGTGATAAGATAGAGGATGGCTGATGAGAAAAAGAAAAACAAATTCTACCCACAATTATATTAGTGTTGAAGCAAACGAAAATCAACCGTCAGGTCTTTGTTTTACAGTTGACATTTATTTGAGACGTTCTTTATTTTGATCGTTGATATTTTGCCCTTCCGTAGATCATAAAGTTATTTGCTATACCATAGTTCCTTTCAGCTAATTTCTCAAAGATCCAGTTGTCTCAAATATAAATCTAGCGTCCAGAAAACAGCGCCAGTTTATGAAATTGCAGTCATACTTCGCTTTACGCGAAAGGTGCGTTCCGGAAAAAATCACTTTACATAAGTTCTATTTCGTTTATGACTGAAGTCTGATAATACGAGACCTTTATGCCTTTTATGTATGTGATTTAATTGAGAATAGATTATAGTTTTTATAGGTCTTTTACATGATGGATATAAATATTTATGGTCGAATTATGACACACACACACACACACTCACACAAACAGGACGCCCTCTAGTAATAAATAATTCCTAAAGACAATAGGAAAATAGTCGCACAGAAATTTTTTGAATGTTTTGTAATAATTCTTAAATCACAGTAACATTATAATTATAAAAGCTTCATAAGATGTTTGTTAAATAATCACTGAAAGGATTTTTATTTATAAAGGATTATATAATGCCTTAGATATAAATATATTTTTATATAGATTTAATGCTCCAATGGGAAGAATAACCTTCCCGACCTTGTCTGAATTAAACGCGGGCAAAGCCACGGGCAGGTAACACAATACCATGGAGGGAAATGTTAAATTAAACATTTCAAAAATGTTTCGATGCGAAAGCTGTCCCACAATAAACAAAACATTATCGCCATCCAACAGCAGAAAATGTATTAAATTTTGTGTCATAATTGCGTGATTTAGCATAAATTATGTAATAATAAATTCCACTTTCAGAATATTTAAATATCGTGACACAAATACTTTTTGGGCTCCCACAGAATTGTAGCATTTTAATCAAATATTTTTATACTAAATCCGACTCTTGATGGGCTTCAAGCCGGATATTTTATACAATCTAAAATTATTAATGTAAAAACATATTTGTCAGTTTGTCTGTTACTACTGTTAAAATTTTAAATTTTGGAATGGGAAAATTATTATCAATTTACCTAATTATAATATTAAATTAAAAAAATATTACGCACTTACACTAAAAAAGATATTCTCTTTAAGAAGATTAACAATTAGAATCATCGAAGATACGAGGATTCTAATTTTTAATCTCGTAATTTTTTTTTAATTTAATATTATAATTTGGTATATTGATAATAATTTTCTTGCAAATCGGAAGAATGTTACTGATCCCTAATGAACCGTTACCGTTATCCGAGTAAAGCCCGCCTTTTCCATGTCCCTACAACAAAGACTTCATTTATACTCACCCAGCTAAAATATAGCCCAGCTCAAATTTCCACTAGACTCAATATTACGTATACGAGAAAACTTGGAAACTGTGACTCTGTAATTTTGTGGAACAACGTTATCTTATGTTTGAAGAATAAAATAGAAATCTTGAAGTAGGTTGAGTGCAGGAATAAGCTGAGGAAACATAATTTTAAATTTAGTACAAGCTTCTTCCTGCTACATCGTTGGGCAGCTGCTAAAGTATTTTTCAAAATGCCTATAGCTATCTCGGAATATGTAGCTTTGTGATGGCGATGAAATGAAAAAAAAAATTGACATCGATTCGGTAGCTTCAGAGACTGCCAAAAATATACTTACACACAAACGCTTAACTATTAAGGAGTGAGCAAACTATGCCGCGCGGCAGCGTGACGGATCTATGCGGAGAAATCCGCCTCTATACAGATTGTATGGAGACGGATGCGCTTATCGCACACCTTGACGGTGCGAGCCGGGCCTCAGCGGGACGGATTTTTGCGCTGCGGATGCGACACGACCCGGCAAGCCTTCAACATCTGTAACATCTACCTGGCACGCTTCTATAGAAACCAAAATCACTATATGTTACCATACAAATTTCGAGTTGTTCCCTCGATTACTCAAGGATCCTATCATCAGGTCACCACTTTTTCGATGATGATTATTATGAATATAATTTATTATAGTAGCATATGCTTTCAGTTCTTGAAACAACACCGAAAACCCGAAAGTCGTATCTTTAAGGAATCACGAGTTCTCTCAGTACCTCCGAAACCATGGTATACTTTGGTATCAAATCTTCTTTTTTAGTAACATATACCTGGGACGCTTCTAAGAAAACCAAATCACTATCTGTTTCTATACAAATTTCGAAGAGTTCCCTCGATTACTTATGGATGCCATCATCAGATCACCGTTTGAGAAAATGGGACCAAATTGGAGTAATACCCTATACAACAAAGAAAAAATTTTGAGAATCGGTTCACTAGAGGCGGAGTAATCGTTGAATATACAAAAATAATAATAATAATAAAAAAATATATCCACAGCCAAACATATAACCTCCTCGTTTTTGGAAGTCGGTTAAAAAAGTAATCGATAGGCAGGGGAAAGTAAACAACTTCTCACCTCTCCTCTCTGTATTTTTTCATATTTACGGTATAACATACATGTAATCACGTGACGTGACGTAACAATTATGTAATCACGTAAATATGAAATTTTACATTCAAAATACTTTTTAACGTCAGAGACCAGCATCATCATATTTTTAAGGTATATTGACCAACATCAGCGTAAAAATTCGACTACGTATCTTTGAAAATATTTTTGTCACGTCTTCAGGCACCCTAGGCCTAAATTATCGGCCTATTTCACGACATTTAGGTCTTAGGGCGGACTTATATAAAATACCGACATTTTTATTAAATTCTTGCCCCAGCCATATTTTCTGCAAGAGTCCTAATTGTTCTCAGAATACAAACAAACATTGGTTGAGAACGACGATTAAATTTGACTAAAGGTCGCCCTTAGGTCTAAATTTGACCAAAAATATTTAAATTCGACGTTTAGGAGCTTTAAATTTTAATATAATATATTCTTAAACCAATCACAGACTTTAATTTATCATAAAGGCCTCGTTGTACCAGGCCATTAAATTTTGTTTTAAAAAGTCACAGACTTAAGCCATAAAAAAGTGTATTTCGTGTATGATTATCGTGTCATGTCAGAATATTGTAGTCTGCGTAGCGTTTTATTTATCACAAATATGTAAGATTAAAGCATAATTTAAAATAATATTGGTATTCCACTCTCCTCCTCCATATCAACTATGACTGTGTAAAGGTTTGCCCCAAGTGGAAGATAAAGGAAATATTGAAATGTTCGTAAATGTATATTAAGTATAAAACGAATAAAATATTATCTATAACAAGTTCTACTGACATAGGTGCCGGTAGGGCAGAGTACCTTTACGTAGGTTAGGTATGATTCGACTGACTAAAGTATCTAGTGCAGTAACAAACAACATACACACAGACGTACAAATTGTATATGTGCATAATCGCATACGCCGCACGCTACAACTGGGAGAAATTTCGTGCTGTTACATCTACGCGTCTTTCGTAAAAATTTTATCGTCCAAAGTTTTCCACTCGAGGATAAGGATTACTATTAAAGTTACTCGCACACTTTGATTGACATGCCGGATTCATGCCAATACGCTATGGCACACTATTGCCGGGTCGGGTCTCATCGAATTGACTTGAATATTGGGTATGTATTGGGACTCCATATACCAAAAACATGCTAGATTCTATTATTTCTACTAAAATTTACTAAACTCAAAAATTTAAATCTAGACAAATCATGACATGTTAGCTGGTACCGACTTTAAAATATTGAAGATTGGGTACGGAAATAGGCTGATGCCTCACCGAATTATGAAACAGGCACTATTAAAGAATAAATATTATTTAATAATTTTTAGTTTTTATATTGTTTTTGTTAATGTAAATATCATTAAAAAACCAACTGTTATTCCAATTTAACATTAACAAGCTGTTAGTGTAGGAATTTAAGTTAGAGAAAATACTATTGACACACACTACAGTCTCTGAATTACTCGAACCGAATTATATAATTACTGTAGAGAATTATGTAAAGGAATTTTACAAGGCTCTAAATAGTTTATTTATTGCTTTAACCAAGTATTCCAGACAATTTATAAGATGTTAGAAAATTCTACTATCAGAGCGGTATATAATATATTAATACGCGAGCAGAAAACTTTGTAACCCTTTTTACAAAAGACGCGTAGCGTAAATGTAAAAGCATGACATTTTTAGTTGATATGGAGTTTTAGTTGATGTGGAGGAGGAGTGTGAAATTTCAATATTATTTTAAATAAAACATATTTTAAAATAATATTGAAATTTCACACTCCTTCCATATTAACTAAAACTGGGAAAATCTTGCATATTATTAATAAATAAAACGCATTTAACAATATTTTAACATGACACGATAATCATACACGAAATACTCTTTTGTACACAGTTGAAGTCTGTGATTTTTTATTATTTTTAATAAAAAAAATTCAAACTTCGTGGTGATATAACATATATCATTTTAAGATTTAAATTTACTTAAATTCTTTTTGACGTACAGAAACTTAAAACTGAACAAGTATTTATTTAAACTATATATTTATAAATAAAATTTAATGGCCTGGTAACGGGATCTCTATGTCAAATTGAAGTCTGTGATTGAATTGAGAAATATTTATGGCCGAATTTCGACCACAGGGCGACCTCTAGTATCTTTTGAATTAATAATAAATTATTCTTTAGAATAATTTATTTGTATTGGTCAGAAAATACTGGTAGCGATAGTTCATTTCAGAGTTCACATGTGCGTGGTAGTATGCTATGCAAAATACGCACGGTGGAAGACTGTCACTCATTAAGACAATACGCACGGTGGAAGACTGTCACTCATTAAGACAATACGCACGGTGGAAGACTGTCACTCATCAAGATGATAAGGATGATAAATATTTCGCTTAGGACGATGGCAATAATTTGCAGGTGGACTGATCCCGTGCATAATTTACGAAATAGTAATATTTATTTGCTCAATGAGCAAAAACGTTTATCACGTGGGAACCGTAAATTATTTCGGGATAAAATGTGTCCTATATTCTTCCACATGACTCAAGAGGTAACAGACAAACTGAACTATTTCCGGATTCATATTATTAGTATCTATGGGGATATATCAATTCCATGTAAGTCTGATTCATGACCTATCATTTGGATTTGCCATGGCGCGACTGACTAGCTTGGGTTCGCAATCTAGTTCAACAACTTCAACAGCATCAACTTCCCTAATGGCACAATGATATAATACAGTCTAAAATATAAATACAGTCAAAATAAATTAGTAAAAAAAAAGTATGAACACAACGAATTCTAAAATACGACGCGTATGGTGTTGAGAAATCACTTTAGAGAAACTCGTAAATTTTCTATAATCTATTTTGTGAGACGTCTACAACAAATCGTATAAGTACTACACAATGCTCATGTTCAACATATTGTCCCTTTAGGGTAATGGGCTGAATTAAATTTATTTCCACGCGCGTACTCTCCTACGCGAGATTTCGGTGTAATGTTCTAAATTTAGCTACTTCTGTGTAAACTCTAAAGTTGTATATGACTTTTTTTATTACATTAGGAGACAAGTCGGAGACGGCTCGCCAGATAGAAAACCGGTTCCGTACCATTGGAAAAAAAGTATACAAAGATGTGTATTAACAAAAACTGTGTCAAAAGCAACCTTTCTATAAAAAGAAGTGAAATCCCACCAAAAGCATTCTGTAAAAAAACAGGCCGAGTCTCGATTGAGGTGCTTGTCTTTTCGGGAGTCATACATACAATTTTTTTTAAATAACTCTTACACCGGTTTCGGTGACGGTGAGCGGTTTCATATAAACAAGACCTGTTAAAACGGGCTTTGGCCCACCACACATTCCCACCACTGTATCTCCTGTGTCGCCAGGATCAGCAGCGGTATCCAAC
>JAOTAV010060343.1:0-14858 GCA_026546445.1 Cyclargus thomasi | reverse complement strand
CAGGCCTAGCTTACTAGGTAGCTACCATTAATATGTTTTTACTGTAATTTTTGTTACTGGAATAAAGATTATTATTAGATTATTATTATTATTACATCTCATCATAATCACTCCATCCATTAAACTAAGTCTATACCAAAGAGGTTGCTTCGTTGGAGCGGAATGACAGGAAAAACAAACCAATAAACAAACACCATGTACCATTCATAATATTAGTAAGGATAAAACTATGATATTCGTGTTTATTCGTAATCAGGACATTAAATTAGGAAGAAATTGTTTAAAATTGTGAAAAAAGTTTTTTGGTTTTAACAATAGCACACTACTACCTGAGTTATGATAATCCTGCCGCGAGACTTAATTTAATTTTTATTATTTCGTCCGCTGGTGGTGTGGCCGCACCGCTGTGCTGGGAGGCCGGCAGCTCGGTATATTTCCGAACATTTGCTCGGATTACGAGCACATCTAACTGCTTCCTGCGTCTCAGGACATCCATCATAACCCCTGCTACAGTAAATAGCTTTTATTTACTCTATACATAGCAAAATGCCGTTAAAACGCATTAACTACCGTTGTTGCACTTTGACGTCGATTCAGATGGCAGACCTGCGTAATTTGGTCGCGTTTTGTCAAACACAGTCGTCACGTTGACATAACCCAACCAAATGTCTCATCATCTACCTGAATCAAATTCTCGATTATACATTTTGTAAGGAATCCTTTTAAATGTAAATGGTATCATGTAAATGGATTACCATTAACCAACAGTAAAAAAAGTTTCAAAAGTCCAAACTCGAAGAAAAGTAGAACCTCATTAATAGATTTGATAATAATAGATCGCCCGGCGTACTGTCCTGCTGGAAGCTCTTCTAGAAGGAACTTGTTCTTTCAAAATCCTATGCCAAACGTCCTGCCAGAATGCACCGTGAGTCCTACTGGCAGTACGGGTTTTGTATGATAGTAGTTTGCGTCCTTTCAGCAGTAAGGCGACCTTGAACTTGAATAGGACGTGTACTATAGAACTTGTTAGAAGTCATAAAGACAAGTAGTATTTCTGCCATGAGTGTAAAGAGGCCGAAGAAGAAATGGCAGCTAGCAGGACGGAGCGATCCATAATTATTTTTGGCATCACTATTTAATATGCCTTACATCAATTTTAATTCAATTAATTGAAGTAATAAGTAAAGTTTAATTCTTACATGGGCACATCCATGACACATTCGTAATAATAATTGAACCTATTCAAAGTGAGGTTTCAAAGCCGTTACAATATTTCATAATGGTAAACGTTACCTCTATCGGGCATTTCCATACGTGAAGCCTCTTTTTATGGCGTAAATAGGCCCGACTATCCATATGGCCGTGATACATCCGCATGGGTGAAGCCTACAAACTGTCCCTGGCATTATGAACCTACATACCTTCAACATAAAGATGGAAATGTCCGCTTTTTCCGGGCGACTCGTAGTCTATACCATGTTATTAGGGTTGGCAAAATTCTTTTTCTTAGAAAAGATTATTTAAGCCTCTCCAAAGTCCAAACATGATGGTTTTTGTTTCTTAACTATTAAAGGTTGCTAGCGTAGGGCAATAAAATGTTGTTTTGTTGCGGCAACAATATTGACGGTAATTATATGGTAGAAGTGCTAGAAATCAATTGTTTTATTGGAGACCAGCTTTTTGCCTGCACTGGAAAATTATGAGGCATTTACGCATTGAAAACCTACCTTAAATTAGATACCTACTAATATTTTAACTCAAAACGTTATTTTTCGATCTATTTTTAAATTATTTTTTGTCAGATCTTTTTCGTCGGTAAGAAAAAAAGAAGTCTCATGGTTTAGGATTGAAATATGGTTTTGGATTTAAAATATTGGGAATTCATATGTTTGTCTGTATATTTTTTGTCTGTTCAAACATGCGGGTCAAAATCATAGCCCTTCATTTTGTTTCGGGTAAAAAGAGAAAATATATTACGTTTTCACAAAAAATTAATACCGACTTCGAAGGAAAAAAAAGAAAACATTCTTAAAAAACATCTTAAAAGGATCAAATTATTCTTATTATTTATGTGTGTTTTATCAGAATTTGACTAAGCCTCAACCATTTCTGTACTAAATATTCATTCTTCGGAAGTCCAGGAAATTACAAAGATTTTCGAAAAAGAACTTTTGGTACCGACCTTCAAAAGTTTTATATTTAGTACAGAAATAAATGAGGCTTAGTCAAATTCTAAAAATACACACATGAATAAGAATTATAATAATTATTTGATTATTTTAGAATATTTTTAGGAGCGTTTTCTTTTTTTTTCTTGGAAGTTGATTTTAATTTTTTGTTAATTTATACTCGAGAGTACTATTACACAAAATAAATTTAAATAAGACTGAATTAAAGGTAAATTTACATAATTATTAAATTTGTATACCACCCAGCATGACTAGTGAGTCCTACCTGAATCGTATACTGATGAGTGATGACCCTATTGTGCCCTCGCAAGGCGCTCAGCTGGGAGGCGGTTCAAAGACTCAATTATGTTTTGAAGCACGTTTCAGGCATTTCAATTTTATATCTCGGCTTCATTGTATTAGTTAAGGCCGTGAGCTACGAATCTAAATTGGAAAACGATATTTTTTCATTTAATCCCCAGTTATAAAAGGTATAATTAACAAGGTACCTGCTGCGTCTTTTTTGTGAAGCTTTGATGATTTGGAACACGATATTTTCGTTGCTAATTGCGTTTTACTGTTTCATTAAAAACTTGAGTCTAAAAATTTACGATAATTACATATTTTAAGAAATAATTGTTCGTATTTTAAATAGGTATGTACTTGACTCAAGTTAGTAACCTTATCAGGTAATAACTTGTAAATTATTAAGGTCCTGTTTCACAATTTCCTCATAAGTGTCCAATAGACTAACGACAACTTAATTAACAAATTCGTCATACTTTATCTGTCAAGTCAGTTGTGGATAACCTATACGGAACTTAGAAGGCCCAGAAGCCCGGGAAGTCGTACTTTTTTCTGACTTTTTGTCTAAGAGTTTAATATCTTTATTATGTTATATTTTTACCCCTTATTGATAAAAATATTTAAACAGTGTTTAGCAGTCCTTTTCTGGTATATTGAAAACGACACAACAGAAAGGGACAGCGAACCTAGATTAGTTAAGCACCGTTTAGATATATAACCAAGGAAATAAAGATATTATACATTTAGGGCCTGTTTCACCGCTTCGAGATCTATTTATTTGACAGATACAACTTTAAAAATAATGGACGCTTCACACCACGTCAGTCTGGCCCCGTGCTAAACACCCGAGGGACTTGTGTTACATGTACCAAACAACGGAAATATATTTAATACTTTTATACCATACAAGTATTTAAGATTTTTATTATATGATATACATATTTAATACACATCCATCCATTGAAAAACTCGCTCCGTCGGCGGGATTCGAACCCGCGACCCCCGGCTTAAGCTACCAACTCGCTTACCAACTGAGCCACAGAGATCGTCAAACTTTATTTGACAGATTTTGTATGGAGAATCTGTAAAAAAAGTTGTGGATAGCCTAACAGAAACTTAACAGTAAGCTGTGAAACAGGCCCTTAGTCGCATTTTCCACTGTAACAAACTTGCCATATACAAAAGGTTGCTTGACTTAAAATTGTACGTACGCGGCTGGTTGTAATTATAATAACCCTGGGGCCCAGGGCAATCTCCACATTGTTCAAAGAAACCCTCTTAAATATAACCCAACTTCACCAAACCATATCATTAACATGGGGTATCGTAGGCATACAATGCATGAAATATTGGTAAATAGCAGGTGCTGACTAGTTTTGATACTGTATTTAATTTAGATATAGTATTAACCCTGTGTACTATTATCAAATATAATATTTGACAGTAAAGTACTTAGATATTGAAAAAAAAAATAATGCCCGGTTTCTGAGGTTTTCTGACAGGAGTTTATAATAATTAATAAAAACATAAGTCATCTTTAAAGAAGAACCGGACAAGATAGCCCAAGAACCAATAAGAGCGTAACATTATTATTAGAAAGGTTCAATACTACAATAGTTATTAGTTACTATGGGTGCTCATTTCTAATCACTTAGTGAAAAACGTTATGAATCAATAAAAACCTTGTTGTTATTAAAATATATGTGTATAAATATTTTATTATAAATTCAAAAAAATATATAATTAAATAAACTTGTTTGTAAATACTGAAGGTGCAAGGTCCATTACAAAATAAGAAAAATTGTTGCATCGAAAAATAAAATACGGTTTCTTTTGGCACAGTATACCCCGTGTCAGTGCCAAACCCAAACCAAAAAACTATACTATAAAGTGACAGCAGTTCAGTGGTATGAGGTGTAATTTGGTTTTCGTTTCCTAATTACACAGATAAGGTGTGATTACAATAACGAGGCCCTAATTAGGGGCAGGCGGCGGAAACGGGCCCCATTGTTCCCTTAATGCCCCTTTCTACTAGGATCATTCTTTGTTTTGTTTTTATGATGTTGCGATAAGCGAGCTATTCTTTGGATAAAGGGATTACTTGGTACCGCCAAAAATGGATCCTTATTCCGTCCGAAGCTTACAATGGACCATTTAATTTGCACGTTTTCGTTTTTTATACTTTTTATCTGTAATTGTTTTAAAGTAACTAAAAAATATACATAGATAAAATAGTAAAAATGTGACTTAAGTGGTGTTAGAACTTCACCGTTGATTTTGAAAGCTTCGAGTATATACTATTTTTATCCAATATAATACAAATCTTGTAACTTACCTATTTTATTATGTAGTGTATCTAGCTAAACATTAAACCCACATTATTTTTATTTCAAATTATTTTTCGGGTCAAAAAGCGTCTATTAATACAAAAATCCGGGAGTTTTTAAAATGTTTTGTGCTTCTTCCACTTATGTCTCCAATTATGGATTATGATGGCGTAGGGTTTACCCACTAAAACCCCATGGCACTCTACTCCCGTTTAAAAGATAGTTTAAAAGACGTAACCTACTAGTTTCTTTTTTGTTATTATTTGTTATTATTATCTATAGATATATTATTAGAAAAACCCTTGCCCTGGATATTGGAAAATGTGACATCTGCAGGCTCAAAAAAACTACCAATCTCATAAAAATCTGCCTACGTACCTACCTAGGTAACGTGAAAAGTAACAGTCACACCTTTGAAACGTAACTGCTTCAATTGTGTTTTACAACACTATTAAATGTGAATATCACTATAATAACATTAATTGGACAAAATTCGTTATAATGTTAATTATTTTGCACTCTACTGTTGATGTAATACGGATCAAAGTGGCACTATTGGTACATTTCTACCTGCGATCACAAAGGCCCGGCTGGGTTCACTGTTTATTTAAGTGATTCAAAATGGTTTATGTTAATTGGTGTTTAAATAAAACGCCGCTTGTTAAGTCTAATTCTAAAATATTCTGATAATCTTTTTATAAAATTTTCAGGTCAAAACCAGCGAGAAATCTTACATTGAGGTCAACCGAGAGTCTGGTCAGATAATTATAATAGATTATTCATAGATATTACAATAGGATTCTCGCTCGCTGCTTTCCCAACATAGCGAGGTCATATAGACCTGTATGTTGAAAAAGCGATGGTGATGCGAAGGTATTCGAGGATCTACTCGTATGGTCCTAGATCCAGCCCCCGGATTCACGATGCGATTCCGCGCGGATTATTTTCCGATTTCGGAAACTTCTGTTAAAAGTTTAGTATAGCCAGGAGTTTCCGTAAAAACGTTTCCGTTTCCGCGCGGAATGAAAGAAGGGGCAGGGCTCAGCAATTGCCATGATAGACTCCTAATCCTTTTTAAAACAGATTCCCATACATGGTTAGTGTCATAATATCATAACCTAGCTAGTCAACAAAGATGCTAGTATTACCAGTATAAAACAATATCAGTAATTTCAAGAAGGAATTTAGAAGCTCGAGTCACGCCGTGCGCCGCCTCACCGCCTTTATCGATATGCTGTCATTTGGACCAATTAATATTGACATCTGACAGGTATCCATTTTTGTTCCCACCACCGATCCATCTTACAGACAACGCATCAACCACTTACGTCATTGCTGGATCCACCACAACTATGTTTTCTGTGGTTCTAATTTAAAATCTTAATGTTTTCCATTTTAAAACACTGTAATGACCATAAAATACTTATTAATTTTAGTATTTTTTCAAGCAGAAATCCATACTAATCCATACTAATATTATAAAAGCAAAAGTGTGTCTGTCTGTTACCTCTTGACGCCCAAACGACTGAACCGATTTCGGTGAAAATTGGTATGAAGATACTTTAAGTCTCGGGGAAGGATAACTAACGCTCTTCATCGCGGAAAAATACGGTTGCTTCGAGATAAATCATTTTTGACACAATGGAGTTGCGTTGCGTTGGCATTATCTTGTAGCAGATGGGTCCTTAAAGCGTTCAATTTTAGCTCAATTTAGAGATAAACAACATTATGTAGGTATCTTCAATACATCTCTTCTAAAATAAGTCTGAGATAGTCATTTTTACCACATTTGAAAAATTTGTAAGCAAATCGCGATTGAGCAATGTCTACATCATGAGAAAGTTTTTAATGAAATTTCAAAATTTAATTCATAAAAAGGAAACAAATATTTTCTAGGTTCTATCTTCTATCTTCCCTACAAACCTCTATCAACCAATAAATCTCTATAATCGTCTTAATTCTAAATAAAGACTCTTGCGGGCTGATTGAGGCATTGATTGAATCAATTCGACCGAATGCTTTCGACTGCGGATATCACAATAGAACCAACAAAAGCTGACAATGGCCGTAATAAAGACGAGTAAATTGCTTGTGATGTGCTCATTAAAAGCAATTCTCGTAAAAACTTTTTGGCTCTCGTAATGTTTTCCGTCTATGAATACCTAGTAGAAATATAATCGTATCAGTCTTTTTACCATCATTTTGTATGTTTGTTGATTTACAACACACACGGAACGAACACTCCGGGAAAGCTTTATAAATTTTGTATAAATTCTGGTTCCTTGTATAGCGTATAATTCACAAAATATATTTTAAAAATTATATATAATTTTAAATACTGGACACCAGTTTCTGTAAGAATATAATTATGAGCCATAAAATAAATAAATAATTTCAGGGAAATAAAGAAGTTTTATTTAGTTAGATACTCAAACTTCAAATTAAATTACTGAGCGGTAATTATATTCATTATACTACAATATTTACCATGGGAGCTTATTTCAAATCACTGTGTGAAAAAAGTGTACTATAAACATTCTATTTTAATAGGCGATTTCTTGCAATGAAAAAAAAACTGTCATGGTATTATACTATTGAGGGTTAAGGGACGAAGTATAGAACACAAATATTTCGTTTAGTCTTGTCTTAGAATTCTAAGTTCTAGCGCTTACGAGTCAAGTCTATATCGTCTAGAACAGGCTTTCCCAACCTTCATTTTGCCATGCCTCCCGAGCAAAAAATAAAATGTTTTATGCCCCCCTCAAATAATACAGGACGGTAAATATATTGTGCACAGAAAAATACACATTTATTACAAACTAAAAAAAACTGTGGTAATTATTTTTTTGGAATACATTTCAAAAAATCTTACATATTATTACGTATCTACGACGCCCCCCTCCAACATTTATCTATGCCCCCCTAGGGGGCCGGTTGGGAAGTCCTGGTCTAGGACACCTGGATTATACAATAGCGTGTCTGGGTATTACAACAATCTGGAAGGCCATTACAAGTCGGGTTAGAACCGGCTCCCGTACATTTAGCCTATTCAAAATGATTCTACCCTTAATACAAGGGAGAATAGTGCTAACGGTATTGGAATAAAGGTTCTACAGGAGGCAATAATAAATCCGAACGTATAATAATGTGTCGTCGACTCGGTAGTAGTCTGTAATTTGTGAAATTGCACTCCAAACGCATTATTATTGTCTAACTTTGAATTTAGTAATTGTGTAGCTCCTGTGGTGCTCCTGTGACTACAAAAACTTGGCTAATTTGTTTTTTAATAAGATAGATTAATTAAATGCCACATAACTTATAAAACAGTACACATTAGACGCGTTAAGTAGCTTTCTTCTTGAGTACGGAAAAATATTATAATATCGTTATTCTTTGTAGATTTTAGGTCCACTTTAAAATATTAGTAAACCCAGATTATATTGTAGATACCCCTGAATAACACTGATTGATTAGGCGACGAAATTAAAAGAAGAATGTAAATCTATAACATTGTTATCCATTATCCTTCAGACGCTTAATCTGGCATCAGTTTGGCATCAGTCTGATACCCGAGACTGACACGAGATGGCTGAAAATTTCCATTATAAAATTTTTTCAGTCCATCACTGAACCAGTTGGGCGATCATTCTTTCATTATTCCTGAGCCCTGACCTGATGGCCTAAACTGATGCTAGATTGACCGTGTAAGTTCCGTCTTAAGGCATGAGAAAGGCGTCTTAAGTCTGCGAATAAAACGGCAATGACAACTTAATATCTTGATGAGTTGTATAACTCGAAAAGCAAATTAAAGTAATGACGGGCCATAAAGTTATTTGGCCATTTGATGGGCCATTCCATATCTCCGCTTAACGATGTTGCTCAGTTTTACTCAGCTATAAACTAACAATTTTGCGTAAACATGGAAATGTATTGCGAGCATAAATAAGTTTATTCCGGGAAATGGGCCTTAACTCTTATGTACTGTCGGAGAAATTCAGACAGAGTATTTGAAGAACCAAGTAAGCAATCTTCAATGACCGCGCGGCTTACATACCATGTGTGCGCTGCTATAATGTCCGGGCTATACAAAGCTAGGGATACCAGATGAATAAACCAAAAGTCCGGAGCATGGGCCTGACTTCGATCAAAAAAGCCTGAGATTTTTTGCAGATATTCCTTTTTAACAAACCATCTCAGAGACACTTTTTTTGTTTTTAACGACCTTAAATTTTTAAAATGTACTGTTTTCAATGTTAAAAGCCTGAGAATTGCCTAGACCAGCTGCAAGCCTAAGAAAAAGTAAAAAATCCTAAGATCTCAGGCCAAATCCTGAGATATGGTAAAAAACTATCCTGGTTAGCTTTTTAGATTCTGACTTGTTGGCTTGATACCACACGGCGCGGCCCAGCTGGGCCGGCCGTGACCACAGTGGTTGATACCAGCCGCGCGGCGCACACATGCGAGACGCGCGGTTCGTTTCTATAATGATATCCTACTTTGTTCTATATACTCTGTTTCAGATGAAAGACTATACTTTGGTCCGTCTCCTACCTATAATTCAATTTCTCTGGTACTCATATACATACATAATTGGATACTATAAACCTATATCACTCTGACAGAGACGGTTCACGGTAGACCAGCTGTGTCTTAATAGAGTTATAATATTGCTCTGTAAAATACGCCCACGCCCATCGATTGTCACCACTTGACAATCTCGTCTGTCCCTGATGTCTAGACGGGTTACGACTCACGGTCACTGGTCAAAACTCATGGGACGGTGAGATAATAAATGCTATTTTCTAAATCTAAAATCATATGCAACATGTCATACTTATACATCATCTACAATCATTCAATTCAATCAAACAAAATACATGTAAATTCCTTTAGTAAATTTATGTAATAAGGATTTTTTTTTATTGAAGTAACATGTAAGAATAATATGTTTTTTATTGTCTAAGGTGTAAAGCAACTCCTTATGTATAAAATCTCGCTCGAGATTATTAGCATAAGTTATAGAAATGTTGTAAAGTTTTTTGTTCACTGAAATAAACAGATTTTTTATTTTATTTATTTTTATTTTTATTAACGCTAGACAAATAATATTTAAAGATATTTAGGTGATTACCCTAAACGCAAAGTACGTATTTGGTAGGTAATCCTAAAACTTATTCCATCTTTATTCAGAACACTTGAAAGAAACCATTTTCTCGTTGAGGCTACAATCTTCTTTAGAAAAGCCCCTGTGCTTAGGCGTAAAAAATTAAATATCATAAAGAATAAATTCAAGTTGTAAGTTTATTGAAAAGCTTTAAGACGGATTTGAAGCTTCGTTTTCTTGAAGCTTTATTTCTTCTAAGAAACTGGATTTAGTAAATTCAAGCACAAAAGGACTTTTAAAACATATTTAGTTTATGAAACCTCTTAGATTTCACGTCCAGAAAATGTAACAAATTCATTTATTAGTTCGAGAAATGCTACAATAAAATTAGTATACTCCGTTAATATTATAGCTACATAAATCCTGTATGTATATTCTTTAATCAGAAGACGATTCTGTAAAATATTTTTTTTACTTTTACTCAAATTCATTTCAAAACGACTGTACTCATCTTAATTCAAAATATATAAGGAACATATTTATTTCGGTATGGACTACCGGGACATATTATGTACTGTATAATGCCTTTAAAAAAACCGGTCAAGTGCAAGTTGGACTCGCCCACGAAGGGTTCTACGGAACCTATATTATATCCCGTATTATAACCCGAATTCAGCACTGCTAAAATATTTTTGTGAATAAGGGAGTTAGTGTCAATATTTTACACTAAATAGGTGGGCCGTCCGGCAGTGTCGCTCGTGACTAGCCTCCCTAGACAAGTGGCAAGCGATTAACGTTTACGATAATCGCTTCGCTTGTTTTATATGGGGTTGACATATTCAAACTCGACTAGATCACGTGACTTTTCGTTCGTATATGTCAATCCTATACAAAAACACGCCAAGCGATTATCGTAAACGATACTCGCTTGACACTTGTCTAGGGAGGCTGAGTTCGTCTCCCGCGATATTACCCGAGCGCGGCACGACAACTCCAGAATGTTGGGTTTCGGCCTGGCCTAAAATTGTATTTCATGGCCGAAACTGGCCGTAACGGAACCTTCGGTCGGACACTATTTTTTTTGTTTTTGTAACAATTACCATTATTCTTACTAAATACTAACGGTACATTTAAAAAATTAGGTTCCTACTGCTACTTACTGCCTATAGTTTATTAAAGAAACAATAGGAAGAGTCAATTTAAATTTAGAACCTAAATTGTGTTACCGCATAATACAATCGTTAAACCAAGAGCACATAACAAAGCCTATAATGTATAGTAAAGGGTTATAAAAATAAAATAAAATTCTTCCATATATAATAACAGTATAATCGTTTATAAATCCAATCAGAACTAGCGGCCGGCAGCGTGAAACGAAACTCAATTAAAGACCGATAGAAGCTTGTTAAGTTATTCCTCGTACGACAATAAAATAACAATGGCAAGGTAATTAAGAGAAGTAATTCCGCAGTGGGTTCCGTAAACGCGTGTTGGGTATATTCCCGTGTCACACTGCGAGAAAACGAGAATACGACAAACACTAAAACTATCATAATACAATTCATATTATTCTAGCAAAAAAGTGCAGCTTTATGAGCGAGATTTTTTAAATGCTGTGACATTGGGTTTTCCAAAGTATTCTGTGACTGTAGCAATTTTTTTCAAAATATAGTTTTACCATCCTGGATACATGTGCATACTCAATTATTATACACTTCAAAGCTGCAAATCTTCACCCATAGCTGGCATTAGAGGTAAAATATTATGTTTTCCATAGTACCTTCATTATCATTACTATTTGATTTTTAAACATATCTGGAAATATACACAAATTATTATGCTAAAGCCCAAACCTATTATAGCTCTTATAGTTTTTCTGTAAAGTGTACCACAAACTTTTTCGGGGAGTGGGATATAGAGGACTCGCTTCGCTCGCCCAATTAAGGTTGTATCAGAAGTGTGTTCCTAGTCCCTTGGCCTAATTATGTTATGATAGAATGTACTGCTGACAGCGCTAAAAGATAATTTTTCTTAGTACCTAATATATGCGCTTGTACTTTTATTTTGAACTCTGTTTATTCACAACAAACCTACCTTTTTAAAAATAATTTTAAACAATTTAAAAAACTGCAAATACACTGCTTAAAAAACTATCCTGTAGCTGCTTTTGGACATTTTGATAGGTTATTTTTCAATTTCTTTATCAAGATCAACTGTCTAGATAATGAAATCATGTGATAGATTCGGTTCACAATTAGCTGCTGTCATTTGCATGAGTGACGAGAAAAACGCGCGATAATGGCGACGAAATTGGCAATTAAAATGGCGGAAATTGAACCTTCGCTACAAGATTTGCCATAATTTAATGTTTGGTGGTCGTGACATGTACTAGACTTAGTCTGGAATGTGGATTTCAATCAATTTTTCTTTTTACCGGAATTGGAAAATTATATATACAACACAATATATATACAAACAAACTCCTTTAAATTATTAGTGTATATAAAGTTTCACGCGGACGTAGTCGCGGGCAACAGCTAGTATTCTATAAATAAACGCGACTGTAGACAGGCCGCACGCGACTTGTATCTAGCGCACGCACACACGCAAAACTAGCCAACCGGGTCTTGTGACGTAGCCCGTTAGTCAGTGCGCCAGTCGGGGCTAGCACCGCACGAAGTGTGCGCGTCACGTGTTAAAATCATTGCTAAATAAATAAAAATTCTTAAAAAATAATATGGCCAGGAGAACTTATTGCTGTGTGTTTGGGTGCCTCAATAATACATCGATATCTGGATTGTCTTTCTTCCGAATACCTACAGATAAGGAAAGGTAGGCTAATTCTTTTTACTCACTTTGCTTTCAAGTTTCGTCACGTTGCCTATCTCTCAGTATCATTGGTGTTGTAACTCAAACTTTACACTAATAATAAAATTGTATAACCCGGACGAGTCAACTTGATAGTTGACACTACAGACGAACTTTGTTCAAAGTACTGACTGCAAAAAAGTTTTGTATTATTTTTTTTACTATTTAAAAATTAAATGAATATTTACGATTTATTAAGAATAATCATAATATATATTTGTAATTTAAAAAAAGTTGGTTATCTCTAAATTATCCATGCCTATGAACTGTATCATGCACGCCTATTTTATTAAAATTGCTCAAACCGAATAAAATAAACAAACATAAAACATAACCCACCTTTTCGAGGAGTCGGGTAAAAAGTTACAAAATTTCGCCTTGAAATTTTTATGCTAACGCTACTCGACGACTGAAGAGTATGGCGAGAACGGGGTGCTATGTGGGCTTGCGGGAGGGGGGAAAGCCAGATGATAAGTTTATTTGCCAGTTTTGCAATTCAAATAAGTAATTTAATCAGATAATTCGAAATGACAAAAGAACGAAAAACTTATTATGGTTATTAAGAACAAAAATTTATTATGTTCACGACTCACGACTCACCAATAACCTCAAGGATTCCTTACTTGAGGGGCCAATGAGCTCAAGAACAGTAATAGAGCCTTAAGAGAATTTCACATATTGTATATTGCTTGCGCCAAGCGCTATAACAACAATAAATAGGAAGAGGCCAAGTGCGAGTCGAACTCATCAATGAACGGTTTCGCAGCAGTAAGAAGATTTACTGGTACCGCTCTTAAAAGTGTGAAGATTGAGTTTAGAATAATCGTTGAATATCGAGAAAATTCAGTGGCGGCTGGCAGGTCATCTGGTGGTGCACTCATTGGTTTTGTTATTGTATTTAATAATATTATTATTTTCACTTATGTTTCAAACATGAAATATAAATTAAAAAGCGAAAAAAAAAGTTATTATGAAAAAATAACGCGCAGTGGGCAGTGGGGGGCGGCGGAACTTTTTGGGGGGGTGGCAAAGTGTGAAATATTTAGAATATTTCATAATTTCCATTATAACATATTCTAAATATATGACTATTCCATATTAATTCTAACACCATTAGTAATTCCGGGCCATTAAATAAGAACAGAATATTTAATTACTTGTTCTGTGACGAATTGTAATTATTTTTCCGCTACTTAGCTGTAATATAACACATTAAACTACTTGAGAGTATATTTTCGGCCGAAACAAAAAATATCCCAAGAAATTTTATAAAACAAAATAGAGCGAACAACATCCGCGTGAATGAAAATCGCTTTTAATGTTTGTTCAGTACCCGGCCAAAAAGATTGCACATGGACCATTGGAAAAAGACAATCAGCTAATGTCTGCTTCGTAGAGCCACAGAAAAGATATTCAGATACAGTATATCCCTGTCTTTGAAATAGATACTGACAGCCACGCGGCTCTTGACGTGTGCTAGCACACGTCAATAATTAAAGTGCTACCAAGAGACAGCCTAGGGCTTTATCCGATCCGATCCGATTGTCCGACCGAAAGTGGATAGGTCTAATGTTTTTATGTCAGTTAAAATTAAAAAAACAAAAAACGCGTTCGAAGACAACACAAATATGGCGGTTTTTCTCTTACATATCAAAAACGAAATAATATCGTCTAATATATGAATTCTCTCAATAATACGAATTTTACGAATGTAAATTTTCGACCCGAAATCATGATTTTATTATACTCTTTAAGTCCAATCTTGGATAATTTTAATTCATGTCTACCGCAAACTCAATATAACAGTATTTATTTATCATTTATCTTACCTTTCGGAATATCCCGGTAATGTAAAATATGTTAATTTCGGGTAGAAATTTTTAGTAGTCAAACAAATATAAATATTCAATATTACAGAATACAAACTTAAAATAAAAGTATTAAAACTATAAAAAGAAAACTTTTTCTAAATCGTCCCCATCAGGCAGAGTACCGAGCAAACTAATATCATTGCCCCGTTGGATGGCAATTGCTATCCGTTGTGCCAGGTAGCTCCCGGCTCTGGGGTCTCGGGTGGCTTCGATA
>JAOTAV010060321.1:0-14859 GCA_026546445.1 Cyclargus thomasi | reverse complement strand
TCATAATGAATGGTGCCTGGTGTGATTGTAGTGATGATGATTATGAATAAATTTTAAATTGTAGTAGCATATGCTTTTAGTTCCTAAAACAAGACCGAAAAGCCCAAAGTCGTATTTGTAAGGAATCATGAGTTCTCTCAGCACCTCCGGAACCATGGTATACCTTGGTACCAAATCATACTTTTTGGTAAAATATACCTAGGATGCTTCTATGGAAACCAAAATCACTATATGTTTCTATACAAATTTCGTGGTGTTCCCTCGATTACTCATTGTTTCCATCATCAACCACCACCATGGTGAACATGGTGGTGGTTGATGATGACAAACCTATTCAGAACAATACCCTATACAACAAAGAAAATTTTGAAAATCGGTTCACAAACGGCGGAGCTATGTTTGAACATACATAAAAAAAATATATATCTACAGCCGAACATATAACCTCCTCGTTTTTGGAAGTCGGTTAAAAAGATATTTTGTCGCATCATAAATATTTGCACAATGTTGAGGGACACTTAATAGTTCTGTAACATTTTATAGCCTCCTATTCATTGCCTACATTCTTAATGTTAATTTAATTTTGTTGTCGGTTGCCTTGATTTCGTGATTAGATTAGAGCGCCAGAGTGGTACTTAGAATCAGCAAGCATTGAGCGCTTAAACGCATGACTGCTTATGACTAATATCTCTTCCCGAACAGGATATTCTGTAATAGGCTAATTACAAACTTGCATACCGTATTGATCCTCGAATATTCCTGTGCATGATAATCTCGCATATTGGTGCGCCATTAACGACAATAATACTATAACAATACGATCGGCTCATCACTCAATAGTATAAAGGCAGTAAATTCGTATTAGGGTCAATACATGAACTTATGTTAATAAGGCAGTGGAGCTGAAGCGTAACAGCTGCTGTTTACGGCGCATTTACATAAATATTGCAACCCCGTACCATTACACGTCTGCAGGTAAATTTTGGAATTTTCCTCCCGACTCTAATTGAAGTTGTAATGCCTCGTTGTGGATATTTCGCAAAATTTAAACCATTGTCTTGGGCCAGACTTGAAATTATTTTACATTTGTTAAAATTCTCCCAGCTCTCGGCCTTTGTCTGCGGAGTCTAAAAAAAAAATAAAAAAACGGTCTGCCTGAAACACGAATTATTGGGAGCAAAGCAGCAAAGTTGAAGCTCGAATTCGAAAATTCAGCATAAACAATATTGTGATTCGCCCGATTCAATAACAAGAAATTAAAGATAAACGCTCGAGACGATCGTTTATTTACTTGTAATGAAACAAATAAACAATTTCGGAAAGGATCTATGAAATTCCGTGAACCCATTTCGGATATTTGTGAGGATTTGGGAATTCCGATCGTCGAGGTCTGATAGTAAAGCACTATAAAAATAAGGAATTCCCAATATTATAAGGACGCGATAGCTGTTTGTAGTTAGAAATTGCAACACTGCGGGACAAAATAAGAGGTACTAGAACCATTTTGTTCAGCAATTTTTAAACAGTGTGAAATTACTACTAGATTCTTTTCGTTTTCATCGCTGCTACTTGGGTGACACCTAGACAATCAATTTTATTGCGCAATACCATGTATTGTACAATATTATTGATCTGTAGGTATGTCGGGTTAATAGCAAAGTTTGCGCAATGATTAAAGAAAACATTGTAACGAGTTTAACTTCTATTTTTATATTGGACCGTGTAGGGTCAGTATTACGCAAGGAGTACACAAGATCAATTCTATTCTGCGGCTAAAGGTTTATTTCGCGGAATATTGCTAAAAATCTTCATTATAAGCTTAAAGTTTTGGATTTTTGCAAAGTTCCTATTTTCAATAAAATCAAATAAAACTCCAAACTAGCAAGTTACACTATACAATAATATATATTGTGAAATTATAATTTAGGTCTAGAGACCGTTTATCAAAGTAAACATAATATAATAAAGGAATAAGCAAACTATGGCGCGCCGCATAGTGCCGGGTCTCAGCGGAAAAATCCGCCTCCATGCAAATTGTATGGAGATGGATGCGCGTATCGCACACCTTGACGGAGCATGCCGAGTCTCATCGGGGAAGATTTTTGCGCGGCGGATGCCACACGGCCCGTGAAAGACTTTTTGACCAGTGTCACCACATTTAGTAGATTTGTACTATTTGGTACAAATTAATAACGGTTTCGCAGGTAGTCTAAAATCTTTTGATAGATTACAGTAGGAAATTGATTTTAAAGAACATACTAAAGTAAAACATTTTAAACATATAATAAAGACAGACTTTTATTTTAGTTTTAACTACGTAGAATAATGAAGAAAAAATTTTGGTAGAAGCTGAAACACTATTTAGTACATTTTAGTAGAATATAGCAACGTTTTTGGTGTATCGAGGCGCGAGTGATTTAAAAGTGGTCACCTTGACGTACTCAAAATCCGCCAAAGTGTACCATTGCGCATTTCGCGCTGTGCCGAGCCCCGGCCCGCCCAGGAACGGCCCAGCACGCTCCGTCAAAGTGTGTGTGTGTGATACCTTAAGAGATATTATGATATGGTGTGTATATTTATCACGTAAGTTTTATTCCTTATTTTCGTTACGCCCCATATAGTGTATATACCTAAAACACCACAAAATATAATTATGGACGCATAAAAGTTTAATCTATTTAGGAGTGCTGGTTTATATTAGGATTGTGTCATTGGATTTTTCTTGGCAATAAGAGATATACAACACTTACGTTATGGTGAAAAAATGGGCTGTTTATTTTGCCGTGCAGTGTACTGAGTTGGGATAGGCTCACATATACGTACCAATATTCATAAAGGGTATCACGTTCAGATCTCATTCGGTGTAAGTCCGTCAGCTTTAAACCTGTTTACTAGAATATTTCCCGGATACTATGAGATTGGCAAGCAGCCACGTAGCTTTTGTAGTAGAATATTGAAGGAGAAATTGGGTTACTTAGTTTTAGTAACGAGATATAAAGAAGCTCTCTTTACCACAGTAAAAACTTTACATGAATTTGGCTAAAAACCCGAGGTTACTAAATTATATACTACAAAGAATAAGATATAAAAAACAAAACATCCATTATCTTATCGTGGTATATACCGAAAATATGAAAACTTTATATAGATTAAATATTCAAGTCCATCGAAAATATAAAAAAAAAACAAAAATACTTTCCAAATAATAATTATTACTAAAGGTCGCCCTGTGGTCTAGATTTGATCATAAATATTAAATATTTAAATCCTTCATCTTAATCTCGTATAGAGGAGCTATAATAAAATAATATAATCTATCTCAATCACAGACTTGGCATAATGGTTTTGTTACAAGGCAATTTTAAAATTTTATAAAAGGAACTGACTTCAGCTAACTTAAAAAAGTGTATTTCGTCAATGATCGTGTCATGTCAAAATATTGAAGTGTGCGTACCGTTTTATAAACCGTTTTATTTATTTAAAATATCCAAGATATTACGAGTACATCTACGGATCTTTCGTAAAAAGGGGTGCAAAGTTTTACGCTCGCGTATTATACATATATACATTATTAATAAAAAATTGACAAAACATTTTAAGTTTTACTTCCTTATAGTTTTTAAAATAATTTGATTAAAAGCAAAATTGTTTTCGAAATTAACGAAGCGGAAAGAAATAAATGTTTCTGAAATAAGATTAAAATCATCCAGCTGCAAGTCGTTCATTACATCACAAGATGTAGACGTTTTATTTATGTTGTCCTTGAAAATACAGCTACAGTATATAATGAAAGAAGAAGCTAAAATACAGTTATCTCAAAATTTCATTGTTAAAATACAGTCAGGCGAAATCCAATTATTTCATCTTTTCGTTTGTTCTATCAATAGAGACACAACTCGGAATTTAATGTGTCCAAGCGACAATTTTATTAACATAGCATTTTATTTTAATGTTACTTCGGATGAAATTTTTAATACACACAATAATTTATTTAATTATGTAATCAGTAATTAAACTTCTTATTAAATTAGTTGTGTTATGGCAAATTTATCACACTTATAAAAAGTATACGATAAATTAACATTGTTTTCAAATTTACTCACAAAGAGTTAATTATTCTAAATCACATGAAGCCTTTGTTTATTCGTCGCTTTTGATTAAAGTCCGTAATTATTATCAACATTCAAGTATTTAACATAATTATCATGAATTTTAGTGAGCTCATTACTTAAAATCTTTAAAGCGGTTAAAGTGAAAATGTGCTACCCGAGTACTCTACAGTCGCACTTTAGAAAAATGTCACAGCAAAATCTCCATTATTTCATGAAAGACCATCTCGGAAAATGACGTTTTTGACAGCCGACGTGATATATCGTTACGTTACCGTATACACTGTTAGCTTAAAAAAAACTCTATTTATTTTCACTGCATGCATGCAATGCTGTTATAAAATACCAAACACTTTTCATTGTGATTCACTCATTCACATGTTTGATTTGAATGTTTGTTTAACATAACTTTTCATGTTTTAAATATATAAATATAATGTTGCTTCGTCAACGCAAGGAACCTTAAATTTGTGCAGTAACTATATTATGGGAATCAACCTCATGGTGCTTGAGCTCAAGAACTTTCCAAGAAATGCAAAACCGTGGTGATCGGTTCGTGCGTTTTGAAGTTATATGTCTAGGAAGGAAAACCCGACTTATTTTTATGTAATAGATAAATAATAGCTCAAAATTTCCTCGACAACTTTTCATATTCCAGTAACATTACGTAACATCTCAAGCTATTCTCTATCTATGGCATTAAATTGGGAGAAAAAATGAAGGCCTGAGAGGCTCGTTAGACATTGTTTTCACCCGGAGACTTATAGGACGTATACATTACCATTCATTCCGGCTTTGCCCGCCATACTACTGCTTATTAATAG
The DNA here is from genome assembly GCA_026546445.1 of Cyclargus thomasi. Classification (NCBI taxonomy): domain Eukaryota; kingdom Metazoa; phylum Arthropoda; class Insecta; order Lepidoptera; family Lycaenidae; genus Cyclargus; species Cyclargus thomasi. The sequence continues at coordinate 9,926 of JAOTAV010060321.1, read as the reverse complement.
AGAATTTATACAGTGAATTATTTAAGAGAGGCGATAGTTGCTCTGCGTGAGATAACAATATATTTCGCCGTTGCTAGAGTTACTGAAAAAGTTGTATAAGTAATAGAGGCTCTTTAGATCATTCTTCATCGCTGTCAGTACCTGAATACTGAAGTTGTTCCGAATAAATACTTCGATTCAGCTAATTTAAGCCCACATTAATATAGCTTAAATATATTATATACGATCTGTTTCGTCCCCACAGGAAAGGTATCGCCTAGTGTGGAGATCTCACTACCGCAGATTTTGTAAAATAATTTTTGATTTATAAAATATATAAATTTGTAAATATTTGTATTTGTATATAGCCCGGAACCTGTGAAACAACAAAATACTACTGCTAAACATGTCAAACAAACTTTAAACGGCCGAAATTCGAAGTATTGATCGATTAGAACGCGGTGGATGTTGACTATTCACATTTTACGAGTAAATTTTTATAGGTTTACTTTAACGGGGACCGGGACTGCATCTAAACTTTAAAACTATCTTATATTCTAGAACAATCACTTTTCGTTTTGTAGATTGCACCGAGGTGTTATAGAATTTCTTTAATTGTAAGTTTATAATCATCCATTCATCATCCATCTTAACCAACGTTAAAAGTTTCTTATTATAATTCTTAATATCTTTATCGTCTATTATTAATCGACTTATTTCCATTTGACTCACACAAAGTTGTGTTATCACATAATATATTATGTTGTTCTCTAATACGTCGTCAGCTTGTCTGAATGGAAATAATAACTTGTTTCGTTAATCAAGATGATTAAGAAAAATACAAATGATATGCCGAAACAACAGTTATTAAGTAAATTAATGTTTGAGACATCGGAGTGCGAAAAAAAATAAAAACATCTTGCATAAAGAGATTAATCTATTAGTAACTTTTAATTTAGTTTAGTTGTTTTTTTTTTGTTGTTATTTAATTAAGTAAACATTTGCCCGCAGTTTCGCTCGCGTGGTATTTAGAAACCAAAATATACAAATATTTTGGAAACATCTCATCACGAAATCTCAGAATCTATATAATATAAGTACTAAGAGCATGAACAAATTTTAATACCACGTCATTCACTAACAAGTTAAATGTCCAAAAACAGAAAACCCGACTGCAGAGCCTATTGCAAATTAAACATCAAGTAATGTCTGTTTCTAGAGTGGTCAGCCAGCCCTTCATTTTGATACCCTACTTGACCTAAATGGACGGAAAAGATTTTTGAAACCTATGAGGTTCTAATAAATTTTTGACTTCAAAATCTGTCTTTTTTAATGTACCCAGTATCACTTTACACACACACACAGCGCTATCAAGACGAATCTAACAATACCACATCCCTACGTTAGAATCCATCAAGCCGTTTAAACTCCGAGCGTGACAAGCAATAGTGCATACAGACATATATACTCTCGAAAACTATAACCCTCCTGCTGCAGCTGCAGCTGGATAAAAATATAACCCTCCTTCTGCCACAGTCGAGTAACTGAATAAATAATGAACTGATGTTATATAGGATGCCAGCATTTTGCAATTCCGAAGATTTGAAAGTGCCATTTAAGAGTAGGGTTCCTGGACATAAGACAGGTAAGCTATTCAGCCTGTGGGCCGTCAGTTTAGAAGCGGTGTAGCGTGTTTCGAACGTTTTGCTAAGAACTAAACCAGTGTAAGCTGAGTTGAGATTAGCCAGTCTATACTGTCTTCTTTGATGCCTGCATCTGAGAGTTGTACTCGACAGTACGATTGTTTGCTTGAAATGTTGGTACAAACGTTATATTAACATACTCGTTTGTATATTCTGGTACGTATTTTTGTATGCCATATGTATGAAATACATACTAATATTATAGATGGTAGTGTGTTTGTTAGTTTCTTGGTCCTTTCTTCACGCACGAATGACTTGATTTTTGGCATAGACTTACTTGAAAAACATAGGCTACGTTTGGTCTTAGAAGATCGTGTTTTAAAAATACTAGAATTTTATGCGAATGTTGAATTCCACGTGAGCGAAGCTGTGGGAATAAGCGAGTAGTATGATATTGAAATATCTAGATCTAGTACATTTTGAAGAGACTTAAATTCTACGGGTACAACATCTCCATGTCGGACCATAAGGTACAGGCTAACTTGTAAATACTAAGGTATATTCATGTTTAATAGTTACGTAATCGTAGTTCTAATCAAATTAAATATAGAGATATATGATTGAACAATGATTTTTTTTTAATCACGCAATAAAAGTAAAAAGAAATACGATTTTTTACCAGTTTGGTCAAAATTTGTATTTCTTTTTACTTTTTACTATTTATATATCATCATTTATAGAGTATAATGTCTGGACTATTTTATAAATTTGTTCCAGGAAATATCATTGGGTTCTGATTTGTATTAAGTTAACCGGAGTCCAATATTGTTCTAATGAATATCGGAAGGGAAGGAAACAAACTAATAAATATGTATCAGTGACCTACCTATACGTAGCACAAATATAGTCGTCTAACTTTTCGGGGAAAAATTGTAGATGAATTTTCTCTATACAATTTTGTACCTTTTATACTTAATATAAATATTATTCACTTATTTTTATTTTATTTTATACCACTTTAATTTTTGTCAAATACATAATTTTCTAGGAATCTTTACCCTCGTTTACGTATTCCAACTGAATTAATTAATTTTCAGAGATAATTTTTTTTAATTTTTGCATTCTTACTGTGCGGAACCCTTTGTGCGCGGATCAAACTTACAATTGAAAAAATAAAATAAAAACAAAATACAAGTTTCATATTTTTTGCTTCTTTAGATCCTTGGTTTACTAGAGATATCATTCATTATATTTTCTTTTACTCATTCTTACTGTTTTCTATTCAAAATATAAGAGACCGTAAAAGCTTCAACAGAAAGGTATCATGATATCTAAGATGCTTTAAAAATAATATTTTCCTGCATTATCAATGTACGAAAATAGCTTATATAATATTTAGACGGCACCTTATAGCGATTTTAGAGATTCCGATATTTCTGCAAAAGTTTCCTTTCGAATATATTTACAAAGTTATGTTTGGGAATGGAAAATGATATTCGTAAGGCGCGCTCGATTTGGATACACGTGTATACTGTAACAGTTTGGTACTTTTGGTTACATAAAATAAACTTTAAATACTGATATGCTGTCAGTTTCACAGCTACAGTTGCATGTTTTGTCAGGTAATTCAGTATAAAAATAACGTTATAAGATAAACGAGACTGTTACTTTCTTTTTTCTTGGGTTTGATCAGAGCCCCATAGTCAAGTTTTCAATATTATACGACTTATTTATAAGCCGGAGAGGTAAGAGTGCTATTTTTGGAGCAACTCGAGCGTCGTGGAGTCCGAGTACGTTTTGTAGATTATGTAAAATGGAGAAGAGAATAATGAGGACACATTTTATGTTAGCGGTGGGATAAGACGTTACAGCAATTTTGAGGATATAAGAAAGAAAATGTGCTTTATATTAAAGAATATTTCGACGTTGCCCCAAAACTAGTGAGTTGGTAATGGTGAAGACGATCCTCATACTCAGGCGCTTTTCTAAGGTGACCTTTGTAGCTTAAGTATCTCAGAAATTTTCGCTGTACTGACTCCATGTTTTCACTATCAATTTTATATATAGGTGACCATTTAGGTAAGCAATATCCTATTACTCACCTATATGATATAAAGTTGGTAGTGCAAACTAAAGGACGTGTACAGTATATTGAGTGACTCAACATTCTTAAATAGTTTTGCCGTTCTTAAAAGAACCTACATTTTTTGTCATTAATTTTATACACTTTAGCGGTCGTTTTAAAAAGAAACGTACTACCTAGAAACTTTACAATATTTTTATTTGAGTATTTCTATTTTGTGTACTGCCAAAACTTTTATTACAACTCTGTCGTAAATAATCTTTAATTTATCCGATTCTACTTGTTTAGCTAAAACTATGCCAACATCGTCTGTCAATTAAACACGGGTTTGGAATGTATATTATTATTTTTCCGTAGCCTCAAAATTTTGAAATAATATAATGATTGGTTTGTGATAGTGATTCACTAACTTCGTACTTTTGTGCAATGCAAAACAATAGCATATGCTTAAAAGTAGACGTTAAAAACGCTTTTAATTTAGTAGACAGGGTCGCTATGAAGGCACAAATAAAAACTAAACTCCCTGCCATTCTGCCCTTTATGCCACAATGCTACAAAGAGCCTACTAAACGTATTAATCAAAATCAAATTAACTAATTTGATCCAATCAGACGTGTTTGCGGCGCACGTATGGACAGCTTCAGTCACCATGATTTGTGCTGCCCGCGTAGCGCAGGACGTTTTTTGTGGCATCACAACCTCAATGATCTCATCCGTCGGTCTCTTGTTACTGCCGGATACTGGAGCCCTCTGGTTTGGCATGCGAAGAAGGCAAGAGACCCGATGGCATGACTCTGGTCCCCTGGAGCCTTGGACGGGCCCTTGTATGGGATGCGACTTGTGATGTCGACACACTCGCCCCGTCCCATGTACCGGGCACGTCAAGCTGCGCAGTCGCAAACCAGGCGGAGAACCTCAAGTGGCGCAAATATGAAAACCTCAGCGAAGATCTTATGTTTGAACCGTTTGGGGTAGAAACCCTAGGCACTTAGGGTCCGGAAGCACATAAGCTCTTTAGAGAAATATCTAAAACGCTTATCGAAGTCATCCGAAACCCCAGAGCCGGGAGCTACCTAGCACAACCGATAGCAATTGCCATCCAACGGGGCAACCGTTGCTTGGTACTCTGCCAGTTGGGGACGATTTGGAAAAGGTTTTCTTTTTATAGTTTTTATACTTTTATTTTAAGTTTGTAAATTTTATTTTGTAATGTTTAGTTGATTATTTAATTTGTTATAATTGCCTAAGTGTCTGCTAATTACTTTGTTACACATTAATGAAATATAAAAAAGCTTTACTTTTTACATAAACATATATTGAAATACTTGTGTTTAGGTCTCATGATCATAAACGATCAAAATCTTTTTTTCCACTACCTGTAATATTTTTTTTACTGATCAAAAAAATATCACAGGTAAATAAAATTCAAAAATTCTGTAGGTGATACCTACAGGATTTTTGAATTTGGAAGGTTTTTTCTAGGTTCAACTTATATTAGCCAGACTTTATCTATCATAGTTTATACAGACATAAACGTGGAATGGAGTCCAAGTCCAACTGGTATCATTTTTCGCAAACGTCTTCGAAGTTACGTGATATACAATGTTATCGGGTGTCAATCATGCAGCCTGTAGCATTGGCAATAACAAAAATGTTATGAATATTGTTTAAAATGAATAAAATTAATGAGCGAGATTGCTTCTTTCCCAGCGAACGCTATGTCAGGACACATACACGCCCCAAAGTATTTAATTTCTCTGCTACACCCCGGGTAACTTTTTATACGCGGTAATTATAATATTGTAAAGATATAAACGTACGAAATCACTTCTAAAGAGTGTGTAAAAAAAGGAGGAAGATAGAAAACAAGTCAGAAATAAATATCATATGAAGCGGCCAAAAACAAATTCACACTGAAAATGATCGAACATTTTGTTTTTAAGATTGCTGAAATAACGGCTTGTGTTAAAGCAGAGAATTATTCTTTTTCTTAAATACCCTGCAGTAGTTCAATAATAATAATAATTACATATTTACAGCAAGACTACCCACGTGGTGATGTAGAAGAAAACCAAGTTTATCCCGGGGAGTGGGATACGAGCTCGCGGTCCGGCTACCCCCAGCCCACCGCTAACACGTACGGCCTGTCGCGGCGGCCGGACTTCGACCCCCCGCGGCCGAACCCCCCCTTTGGCGTCAATTCACGGCCGGCCTCATTCGGTGACCCCCCGCGGCCGAACCCACCTTTCGGTCACAACTTTGCCGTGTACGACCCCACAACCAGGCAGCGCACCACCGCCTTCGACAGAAACTGCACAGCGCCGGGCACGTGCATCCCTAAATGTTTTGCCGAAAAGGGAAATCGAGTAAGTATTATTTTAGCTTTTGATATTAGGTCTAATTAGCATGTACTCGTTTTACATATACAGGACTCAGATAATATATGAAAATAATACCTTGGAAATTTTTAACTAAATTAAAATTATTAACGTTAAACACGCTTCTCAGGGTATTCCAGGAATGCCTGGACAAGAAGGTCCACGTGGCGCGCCTGGATCCGAAGGTTCTCCGGGTCCTCAAGGACCGAAAGGGCAGCAAGGACCGCAGGGACCTCAAGGCCCCAGAGGTCCTAAGGGCGATAGAGGTCTATCGGGGGCTCAAGGGTTCGTTGGATTGACAGGACCACAGGGACCCCAGGGCGAACCCGGTTTGCGAGGTATTGACGGAAGAGACGGTTGCAATGGAACCGATGTAAGTGTGCAGATAAACCTAAAACAATACTAACAATCACATAATACTGTAAATGTTTATATTGTGGGCCTGTGCAGCATAGGACTAGCCCACACTTAAAACATCATGTTATAAAATCACTTTTTCTTAATATTAGGGTTTACCGGGCCCTCAAGGTCTACCGGGATACCCGGGTCCCCGCGGGTTGAAAGGAGGCAAAGGAGACAAGGGTGACAAAGGAGAAGCGGCGTACATGGGAAGGTACGAGAAGGGTCAGAAGGGAGAGCCGGGCGCCGACGGCATGCGTGGACCGCAGGGGCCCGTGGGGCGCGACGGCCTGCCCGGACCTGCGGGACCTAGAGGCGACCAGGGAGCCTTGGTAAATGTTTATTCAATAGAATAATAGTGATTACTTTGCTAGCAAATGTCTGCACCGTACGCGCTGCATTTTGTTAAGTGATGATATGGTACTAACTAGAATTTTAAACGTTCATAGCGTAGTGGGTGAGACCTTTGGTTCGCACTCGACTCGGGTGCAAACCCGGGTAAGGGCGTGTATCAATGAGCCATTTTCCTATGTACGGATATCCCATAATACGGATGCTCATTGCCGTGGGACAGTCATGTTTCGGCACAAATAGGCCGGCTCGATCGGAGTGATACCACAACCTCACAGAAAACTGACGTGAAACGTCGTTGTACTGTGTTTCGTGAGTGAGTTTACCGGTGGTCCAACTCACCTAATCTTCTATACCTATTTCCTCATAAATGGCCGGCAACGTACTTGCGACTCTAAGGATGTTGCGATATCCATGGATTACGGCGTTGCTTTCCATCAGGCTAACCCGTCTGCTCGTTTGCCCCCTAAATATAAAAAAGACGCTGTTATTCTTGTTAGTATGTATGGTGCTGACAAAAGTGCGATCGCCTTTATATTTTGTTTTCTCTTAATTTTTATTAAAGTTTTAACGGTTCGTTCGACCGAAAGTTCTTTTACAAACTGTTTACATTATTTTTTACTAATATAGCTTTAATTTTATTACAGGGCTTAACTGGACCAAAAGGTGACAAAGGAACCAAAGGTATAAAAGGACGATCGATAAGAGGTGAAAAGGGTGATCGCGGTGACCAGGGTGAAAAAGGCTCAGGCTGTCCTCCTTCTAAAGTATTCGGGAACAACAATAATGCGATAAAAGGCGTCAAAGGGGACAGTGGGCCTAAAGGTGATAAAGGAGAACCAGGTCGCATAGGTGACAAGGGTGATACTGGTGAAATGGGACAGCAAGGTTTACCTGGACAAATGGGTATCAAAGGAGAAAAGGGTATTCGAGGCAACCCAGGAGAACAGGTATTTTCAACTGATATCTTTTAATTTACGGTATTAATTTAAAAAAACTTATTTTGTTTTAAATCAATCTGAAACATTTTTGTAACAATTCCATTTTTATATTGTATAATTCGATAATTATATAAAAAAAAGTTACGACAGAAAAGAAAGCTTCGAACCTAAACAGTAAACTAAAATATAGTAAATTTTAAAGGGTCGCATTGGTAAGTTTGGAGTAGCTGGACCTATTGGACAGAAAGGAGACAGAGGTGACGATGGCTTGCCAGGTTTGCCAGGGAGACCGGGCAGTAAAGGTGAACCAGGAAGAGATGGAATGCCAGGACTGCCTGGTATTAAAGGTGTGCCGGGACGACCCGGTGGTCGAACAGGCTCGAGCGGTCCACCTGGACCTCAAGGGCCTAGAGGATACGATGGACCTGCCGGCGCTCCCGGTACAGACGGAAGACCCGGTGAAAGAGGTGAACCTGGACCAATGGGCCCACGAGGTGGACCAGGAAAGCCCGGTGCGCCCGGTATTGAGGGGCCAGCAGGAATAAAAGGACAAAAAGGAGAGGCTGGACTTGATGGCCTTCGAGGAGATGTCGGACCGCGTGGTGTACCCGGAGACTCAGGACCCCAGGGACCGAGAGGTCATAAGGGTGAATCTGGATTCTCGATACCGGTACGTATTACGTATATAAGAGCTAGAAAATATTAGGTTAAACTGAAGACAACTTCTAAGGTACCAAATTTTTGAAAACTAATCCATAATTTTTTGTTGGGGCAGGGCCCAAAAGGATCTAGTGGATATCATGGAAGAGATGGTGATAAAGGACAGAAAGGAGAAAAGGGTTACCAAGGATTACGAGGTGAATCTGGCAATTCTACATTGGGTACTCCGGGAAGCCCAGGTGAAATGGGACCACAAGGTGAAAAGGGTGATAAAGGAAGTCCCGGCCTCGATGGCCAGCCTGGAAATCCAGGTGCAAAAGGAGACATCGGGGGTCGGTGTAATGAATGCTTCCCTGGTCAACCCGGTCGGAAAGGTGATAGGGGATTAGATGGAACGCCAGGAGAGCGCGGAGAACGTGGACCACCCGGTCGCGATGGAGCACCAGGAGAACGTGGCACGGATGGAGGGGACGGAGAGCCTGGCTCTCCGGGTGCACCGGTAAATATAATTAAGACTTTATTTAATTTTGACTTGTAGTTGTAGAAACAATGTTAACACCTACATTTTTCTTAGGGAGAGAGAGGCAGTGAAGGACCAATGGGACCCCCAGGTGAAAGAGGAGATAGTGCCATTATACCTTCCGATTTAATAAAGGGACCACCTGGAGAAAAGGGTAACACTGGAGAAAGAGGGCCTAGAGGTGTCAAGGGAGATAGAGGACCACCAGGACCAAGGGGAGATCGCGGCCTGCAAGGCATGCCTGGCCAAAAGGGTGACCAAGGTAGAATGGGTCAACGTGGACAGGATGGTATGCCTGGAGAAGACGGTTTACCCGGATTAGATGGCGCAAAAGGAGCTTCTATTAAAGGAGAGAAAGGATATTTCGGTGAACCAGGACAAAAAGGTGATAGAGGGTTCTCAGGTAGAATAGGAGAAAAGGGTGAACCAGGAAATTGCCCTAATAGCTTAATAGATCTCACAAAGGGTGATAAAGGATCTCAAGGTTTTCAAGGACCTCCAGGACCCCAAGGTATTGTATAACTAATATTTATTTTATTAGAAAAAAATATAACTTTAAATATGTGACTTTGAATATATGACTTTAATGATAGTAAAAATTATATACACAAACGTTAAAACGTATAAATTTGGCATCAGTTTAGTCCATCAGTCTGAGATTGACGAAAGATTTATAGCTGAAAAGTCCCTAATAACAAATTCAATCGTTCGGTTAATAATAATAATAATAAAACATTTATTCAATAAAATTTGGGCATTACACCACGCGACATTACGAAAAAAGAAAAAAAAAACCGATTTAGTTTAACTAACATAAACAAACATTTTCAAACGTTAAACAAATGGCTAAACTTAACTTAACTAAGACTAAACAAATAATTGTAGCTCACAAACATTTATAAATAATTACATACTATGTAGGTTGCAAGAGTATTATGGAAATGTAGGAGGTGCAATGCTCAAGCCATTGAA
>JAOTAV010060310.1:0-14859 GCA_026546445.1 Cyclargus thomasi | reverse complement strand
TGAAGTGCTTCGAAGATTGGAAAAACCGTTGGCACAAGTGTATAATATCTCATGGGGATTACTTTGAAGGGGACAAAGTAAAAATTCATAGAATAAATAAATAATTTTTGAAAAAACACTAAGTTCGTGATACTTTTTGAACACACTACGTACTTAAAGTACTTATTTTGAATAAAAAGATTTCGATTCGATTTGATTTGATGTATGTGGCAACAGTATTTTTTGTTATTTTGAGTAACGCTGTCGAGTGTGTCCGACATTTTCCTCAAGTGTGGTTACACGTTTGGTCGGGCGTGAGATTTATTAAGAGGGATTATCGCAATCACAAATATTCATTACGGCGATATATAATACTAGATATTGCAATAAAAATAGTATGAATTATAAATAATATATAACATATAATAAAACAGTAAAATTGGAGTGTCTTTACATTTAATATTTTTTCGGAATAATCTATGTGGGGGTGCTAAGGAACAGTAATAGAACACATATCGACAAAAAAAGTTCTCGGTTTGTCTGTTTATCTGTTTGTATGCGCTAATCTCAGGAACTACTGGACGGATTTGAATAAATCTTTTTTGTTTAATAGCCATTAGGTCTGGGCAATATATAGGATACTTTGATCCTAGGAAAATGTACGGTTTCCGCGTGATATACAAATTTTTGGGCAACGAAGTTGCGGGCACCAACTAGTAAGAAATAACAGTTTAAACGGACACTAAGAATAGAAGTCAAAAATATTTCATTTCAGACCATACGAGAGAAAAGTATCCTATATTCAAAATCAATTAATACCTTACCTGTATATGAAACCCTTACTTGAGTCCAACTCGCACTTGGCCAATAGGAAATTCTAGCCTATGTCACTCTGTGATAATGTAGCAACCAAACGGAGAGAATTTTGGAAATCGTATAAGGACTTTTTGATTTTATTCGTAACAAACATACAAAAATACAAATCTTTCCTCTTTATCATATATGTGTGATAAGCGTAATATGAAATTATTATATATAATAGGGCTTTATGAAGCCATTTTCAAGATCTAAATATTAATACGCTAGCGGCAAACTTTGTAACCCTTTTTACGAAAGATGCGTAGATCTAAAAGCATGAAATTTCTCCCAGTTATAGTTGATATGGAGGAAGAGCGTGGAATACCAATATTATTTAAAAATATCCTTTAATCTTGCATATTTTTACTAAATAAAATGCTACGCGTACTACCATTAGTGTGCGTAGCGTTTTATTTTACTTATTTGTAATAAAATTAGAGTATTTGTGTACACACACTACAATACTCTTATTTATGATGAAATTTAATGTCCTGGTACCTAACTTGAAGTCTGTGATTGACATTATAGTTTTTTTATAGCTCACCTACACGATGGATTTGTATATTTATAGTCGAGTTTCGACCACAGGGCGACCTCTAGTATACATAACTTGACGTTTAAATTGCAACGGTTCCTGCAGTCGTCTTTTCTGTTTTTGGACCTTTAGCTTGTTTTGTTCTTTTTTTTGTCACAAAACAAAAGATTATATAAATTTTCCATCCATCAAGCCCATACGTAAACCTTGGATGTGATGGCTTTGGGCCCGCTCTTGACCGCGTTATGGGGTATAACCGTCCATACTGTCCGCACTTCGCTGTGAAGAAAGATATATTACATACTATATTACATATCTTATATAGGGTGTTGCAAAACAGGGGTCCTTTATACAGGTTGTAACGAAAGTATGTGATGATACTTTAGGGTTTGTATTTATTTCCAGTTTCTTATTTTTTCGGTTTTTAATGTTGCTACTTTAACAGAGAACTAACTTAGCAGACAGTATACGGGGTGTAACAAAAGTAAGTGATAAAACTTTGTCCCTCATATATAGTGAAAGTAGCAGCGCTGAAAGCGAAAAAAAATTTTTCGTGATTTGTATGGCCAAGCGCTGGAGCGACATGAGTTTGCCCATACAAATAACAAAAAACTTTTTTCGCTTTCAGCGTCGCTACTTTCACAGTGAACTCTATATTATCACTTACTTATGTTACACCCTGTATAGCACACATATACACTTATTATCACTTACTTTTATTACACCCTGTATAGCGAATGCGAAAGTGTGTCTGTTATCTCTTCACGGCCAAACCACTAAACTGATTTTGCTGAAGTTTGGTACTTGCATATTTTGGAGTCCGGGGGACATAAGATACGTTTTATCCCAGAAAAATGTGCGGTTCCTGCGCGATAAACGAATTTTGCCATAGCAGATTTGCATGCGTCATCTAACAATTAATAAATATTCTGTGTCTATTTTATTATATCGCTGTACCAATCGCTGCCAGAAGCCAGACAGTGTTACCAGCTTCTCTTTCCCCCCAAATTTCGATTCGATAAATAGGCGCGTAGGAATTTTTTTTGCGGTTAAAATATTTAGGGGTTTTTGTAATGGCTTTCATAGCAACACAATCCAGGAGATTCACTTTTAATTTATATTGTAATAATTAAAAATCATGTCCCGTCGGAATTGGTAAACGATAAGTATTAATGATTCGATATTAAAAAATCATGCAATAATAATAATAATAATCGGCGTCATCATACGACATCAATACCACTTGTACTAAATATCATGTATTCGGATTTCTGTGGCATTTTTTTTTCTATTTTCGAGTATTTTCATTTGATATAATTTTTACGGAAATTTTTGAAAAATTTAGTCAAATTTAGGGGATTTTGACTTAGATTTAGGGATAAATATTATTGAGAGTTGGTAACACTGAAGCCAGAACATTTACATCTTGGATGCCCCGCTTTACCATAAAGCAGAATACACAATAGTTGTAAAATACGCGATTTCATCAAAGCTCTTTGCTCGTCAGTTCAAAGATAGGTATGAAATCAGTGGCGTAACTATACCGTTCGAGGCCCGTGGCAAATTAATTTTCGTTCCACTATGTCAATCTTATACAAAAACACGAAAGCGATTATTGTAAAAAATAATCGCTTTCAAACGCTTTCAGATTAAAACTATCTGTTATGTGTACTGAATTCCATCAAAATTGCTTCAGAAGTTTCAGTCGCGATATGCCAAATCAATGTTTCTCGTAAACTGTGAATTTTCGGCTACGTTTAATGTTTAAAAGTGACCAAATCCTGTAGCTTAGCCCATGCATCAATTTCCTAAATAGTACTAAACACTAATGTTCAATTAGGGAAGTTGACACAGAGCCAGATTGCGGATGTAATTAATTCGGTCACAAATATCAAGCTATCATTTTCTATCCAAATGACGTGGCTCCGCATCAGCCAATGCATCAATTTCCCAACTAGTACTTTGTACTTGGTACATCGTACCATGGACAAAATAGAAACAGCCAGTTGACGGTCCTACGTCATTTGGTCAGAATATATCAATGACATGTACAGTACACGGGAATATAAATATAATAATTTATAGCGTCCGTGGCCTAGTGGGTAAGGTCTTTGGTTCACACTCCAGAAGGTGCAGGTTCGAACCCCGGTGGGGGCGTGTACAAACGACCAACTTACCTAGATCGGCAATCTCTTTCAAATTCCCCCATGATACATTGTACAAGGCCCTTAAGTGGTAATTATAAATTTAACATGCCCACGCGTACATTTGTTTTAATCTCCCTGACAAGTGACAGGTAAGACGGAGTAGCTCACTTTGTCTGGACATCCAACGGCAAAGGTCAGGGTCAAGGGTTTGATAGTTGACTGCCATAAGGTCATCGTTGAATCCAAATAACTGGAATGCTGGAATGAAACCTCTTTAGGGTTCCATACCCAAAGGTTAAAAATGGGACAATATTTCTCAGACCCGTATAAATATTTAATAGTCAACGCATAAAAATCATGCATATTGATATTTCTTTTTTATAAAAAACTGAAAAAAATAAAGTTACAGACCTTTAAAGTAGTCAGAAAGAGAGGTCCGATATTGACTGTGACGTCAAAGTCCATAAGCTTCATACAAAATTGATACTAAATTATGTCTTGAGAGAAGGAGATGGGGTTTTTGGCGGGACGTGAAAAAGTGATGTTGTGTTTTTGTATCTCTTCGCTAAATTTGTTTTGTTTTGGGTTATCGTGCACAAGTATGAGCAAGTGATACAACTTCAGGGAGCGTGCTATTTATGTATCCCTCCAAAGCTCCACTAGAAATTTTAGTAAAGCATCTACCACTTTACTGAATCGACTGACTTGACGCTTTGACTGAGAATTTTTCGACGACTTACTCCACAATTTTCACTACCACGAAAAATCCTATCTATTTTCCGGGATAAAATATAGCCTATACGGATTTGGAAGAATGCCTCTAAATAATGGTGAAAGAAATTTTGAAATCGGTGTAGTAGTTTTTGAGCCTATCCAATACAAAAATACAAAGGTTTCCTCTTTATAATTTTAGTATAGAAGCATAACGATCTAATATTGATTCTAACAAAGATTAAAAAGCTTTTAGAAGATAAAAAAGTGTGTTTTAAAGGGCACTCATTATTATTATCCTTACTAATATTATAAATTGGAAAGTTTGCTTGTTTGATAATTTATCCTTCCTTCTTATTTCTCCGGTAGAACCGTCCCATTTGTGCCGAAGCGCGGCTCTCCCCTTTCACAATCGTGTAAATATATTAAATATAATAAATTGTGTCAATGATACATAATGTCTCCTAGCATCTTCAACGTTTGCTGATAGCAGTGCGTGTCAAAGTTTATCGGTAGTCGTAAACAAGGGACGTTATGTTCATGTCGCAACTCAATAGAGGACAGTGCTGCTCAAACTTGACTGGGCAGTTTAATATTTATTTCTTACAAAAATTTGCTTTTCTTTGCGGTTTCGCTCGCGAAGAATTAAAAAAAATCGCGTAAAAAGTCCACCAAAACTAGCATTTATTACTCTCCAATCTTTCAACTAACCATAGAGGAATTGTACCAACTAACTCTATGCCAAAATTAAGTCAAGATTGGTTGATTCCTTTGAGCGTAAAGAAGGACAGACTCTATAGTGAGAATTTGTATGATGGGGGAAATTGAAAGTGAGCCAGTTGACGGACCTACGAGTTACGACATTTGTTCGGAATATGTCAATTGCCGAGCTTGACATAACTTAGATTCGCAATTTGTATCAGTTTCAAGTTCTCTGTTTGTACCTACAAAATAACTTGGCACAGGATTTCATACAAATGTTGACATTTTATATACTTATATGAAGTTTCGTGCCAACTTACAGCGAATGGTGTAGGTAAGTGGGTTCACTACTTTACCATGTCATGGTCGGTATTATTATAAAGTATTCTTGATATAACCATTTTAATACTATCACAATTATTCACAAGGCATTTTTACCCCCACAACTTATAGAGTCTCTCTTTTAAACCCTACAACACACAAACTGGCATATCCTGTTTTGGAACATCACATATCACACATTTCCTAGGCATCACTAAAAAGGCGTTGTTACTAATTAGTAACTAGGTAGTATTTCTGAGTGGTATCACTAGCACGTCTTACTTTCGATAGGTCACTTTCAGAACGTCATCCCAAGTCCTAGGTCTCATCTCCGTGTAAGGACTGTGGTGATATGTAGACATAAGCTGCTTTTATACACATAGCCTCTAGCCCTAAGGGGTTACTTGATACCCCCCCTCACCCCAGGACCCTAGGGTTAGGGTCACATTGTTGGCGATAGTGTGTTTTTATACGAATACTAAGTGCGCATTGTGTGTTAATATCTTTTGTTATGTTCAAAATTGTGTGACACGAAAACGGAAAATTCTGTTGGTTTTGAAATGTTTGCTGTAGGTAATCTATTTGGTACTAAAACATAATACTTTATATTACTGGTACCTATTTAAAATACTTTAAAAGTATTATGGCCAGCTTTCACCCGCAGATTTAACACGGAAGTAATACAATCCTTCGACCTTTTTTAATGAGCACCTTAGCCAAGGGCGTATTATAATATTGCGCGCCCCGAGTTCCTGTAGCTTTCCGCCTTATTATCCTTAATAGTCCAGTTACGTTAGACAAAACAATATGTATGTAATTTCTTGTTTATGTAGAGATACCCGGCTGGAAACATATAATGAATCTTCCTATTAACATCTCAAAACTAGTCTTTAAACCTATTAACAATAGTATGTCCACATTACATAAAAAACTAAGATCAAAAGTAAAAAAAATACTTTGTGGTAAATTTCTCGTTTCATATAAAATTTACGCTATTAGTATTGTTGGAAGATCTATGAGAAATGAAATTATTTTTAATATTTAATAGAATCAGACGTTACTTTGCGCAAATCCATAGCTTAAAGTTTAGTAAATTGAGATTTTTAGCAATATTCCGCGAAAATTAACCTCAACTTGCAAGAATGCTGGTTGAGAACCTCGACGCGCGTTTCGCCCCAACACAGGGGCATCCTCAGGATGTGGACTCCACGAACAACGTCCGTTGAGTCAAATCTTTCAAAAAATCTTAATAGCATTTTTACTTACAGGTTGAGGTTAATTTTCGCGGAATATTGCTAAAAATCTTAATTTACTAATGTTGAAAAAAGGAAATTCTGTAAAACTTTTGAATTAAACTCTTTTTGACATGTCAGACAGTTTTTAAGATAGAAGGCAGTGAATGTGCAATATTTTACTATTCTATACATTACAATGTACCGGAAAACTATTCGATTTAGAGAAAAATGACATTAGAAACCACAACTTTATTTTAAAAGCATTTTCATAGGTACATGTGTTGGTTTCATGATTTATTTCGTATATTTAGTTCCAAGAATGAGAGGTCCTCGAAAATTTATAATTTTATTATTAATGTATATATAATTAATAATTTGAATGCGATTTACAGAATACATATGCCAAGTGATACCAATACAGAAAATTATAAATTTTCGAGGGCCTCTCATACTTGGAACTGAATATACAAAAAAAAATCATTAAGCCAACCGCTCCGGCATAAAGTGTTCCGATTTTTGCAATTTTGGCTACGGAACCCTAAAAAGTAAATCTTTTATCATTATATTTTTGATCGTGGCTTATGTGGCTCGTTCTTGACCGAAACTACGCATTAAATTTGAATTTTACTCGTACTAAACAAAGTGAATCGCTGCGCATATAACGTCAGCCATATTAAAAACAGTTTAAGATATATAGAAGGTTTATCATAAGTTTCCAGCCGGGTATCTTTTCGTTCCGAGGTGGAACTCCTAATTTTACTGGACTATTAACGCCTATGGAGTCCGTGGTCTAATGATACAAAGCTGGGCTCTTGACTCGGAGGTCGTGGGTTCGATTCCCGCGTTGGAAACATGCCAGGCTCGGTTAGGACAATAGGCTGATCATCTGATTGTCTGACGAGTAGGATGATCCGTGCGTCGAAAGGTCATGTAAAAAGTCGGTCCTGTGCATGCCTCATCTCTCGCCTATCGCGTCGGTCATTCGTCCCACTGGGTTGTGAGAGTAAAGGAAGAGGGAGTGCTTCTGTGTACTGCGCACACACTTGGGCACTATAAAATTACTCCTGTGTAAAAGGCCTGGTTTCAATAAAACCGGCGTCCGTCACTAAAACCGATGTGAGAGTTATTATATGATCATCCTAGGGCCCCATAGACATAGTTTGCCCCGGCTATCGTTCTGATAGTAAATACTCCCTGGACCTGAGGTCCTTTTACGGTTCCCGTAAGCCATTTGTGCGCAACGGAGTTACGGGCATTACTATCCAGTAAAACAATAAAATAACAAAACACACCCAAATTCCAATGTATTTATTTCAAGTTTACACGACACAATCTATTCATTAAATGTAATAAACAAATAAAAATATGTCAAAAAATCTTACGGACGCAACTAAAATAGTCGTAGCGAACAGAGACTTCTATAACCATCTGCAGTTATCTAAAAAGACACTTTTAGAAATTTTTTACAACAATTTAACACTTACGAAGAGCTTAAGGATACGCGTGTACGATCGACAGAAATCTTTGTTCGGCATTTTATTAGTTTATTTAAAACAAAGTGCAATTTAAAATAAACGATAAAAATGTTATTTTAACTAATTAAAAGTAACAGTTTTTTTTT
Organism: Cyclargus thomasi; assembly: GCA_026546445.1. Classification (NCBI taxonomy): domain Eukaryota; kingdom Metazoa; phylum Arthropoda; class Insecta; order Lepidoptera; family Lycaenidae; genus Cyclargus; species Cyclargus thomasi. The sequence continues at coordinate 6,750 of JAOTAV010060310.1, read as the reverse complement.
TCAGTTAAAAATTTTTTTTACTAAGGTTGACATAGAATGCAAGTGTCATTTCTATCGAACGTGCGGGCGAGGTCTAATAGTTTTACAAGTCCATCCTCACATTAAATAACTTATAACTAATTTCTGAAACGGCTCAACCGTTCCACGTCAAAAACACAATTTGCAAACGCGACTCCACAGAAAAATGTCGATAGTAAAGTAACAGTCTTGATAAAAAAAAATATAAAATGTAAAAAAAAATATTACAACTGTGGAATAATTTCTGTAACAAACATAACATTTTGTGTTGTATAAATTACAACAAGTCCTTAAACAGTACCGAGATCTTTACCGTATTAATACCGAAATTCACCCCTAGCCATACTACACACGCGAGATTTCAATTATTATATTGTAATTTTGTACCGCCTCAAAACATTTTTACATACCGAAGCCGTCCGCTGTATCGTGCTATATGAAATGTCACTTTTTCTCTATAACTTGTATTCGATGGGTGCAAGTAAAAACGAATAGTAAAAACGTTATTTAAATGTGAAATAGCATGTTTGTTTATATACTATGCCGCCGACCGTGCAGTGAGTGTTTCATATTTGCCACATTGCACCCAGCGAAAACCAATGTAAAAAATAAATTAAAAAAGTTTATTAACTCACATTGCCCGACTCGTATGTGCAGCTGACAGATGAGATCTTCCAAATTTTTTAGAATAATTATTTGGGAGTTCTCGCTTAAATTTTCGCAGAGACACAATCTGCAAATGAGGTATTCTACTACAGAGGCACGGTGTAGCGGACGAGCTTTTCGTTCAATCACTAAAAAATTAAGTCTAAATACATGAACTAAGAGCTGGTAGCAGTTTTTGAGTAGGTATTTAAGGCAAGCTGAAACCACCCCAATACGGCACTGCAGACCTGGCTGGTGAGGAGCGGGGCTTAAAAAACTAAAAAAAGAAAAATCCAAAAATATATATCGGAATCTAATTGTTTAGTGATGAAAAATCCAGCATTACAATTTCAAGTTGCCACAAATACATTTTTATAGCTGGCAAGCAATTTTCGCAACAACTATTTTTGCATGTATCTGGTAATGTTAAAATCCCCACTTAATCATCTGGCTCGTCATTTTTTGTAAATTTACTTTTGAAATATTTTTTTTTTACTTCAGTTAAAATATAGGGTAGACTCCGCTTCTCACCAGCCAAGTCTGGAGTTCCGTATAGGGGTGTAATAGGAGATATACATTACAAGGCTTCAGCTTGCCTCAAATACCTACTCATAATTTGCTATTAGCTCTCAGGTTTATATTATTGGGGACAAAATATTATACTCTAGTGACTCATCATAATATAATGTCCCTACGCTTAAATACTTTTTACGATTTCATAAATCCATCTCTTAGAAAACACCATGATTTAAATATTTGTAAGAAATGTTACAAAAGTATTAAGCACAGATATCGTCAATGTCATATGGAATAATTAATTGTAATGTCATTTTCACAGATTTATAATCGCTCACCTTAGAGTGAGGAAAATAATTGCACTAATTATGATTTGCAATATACAGTCATAGATCCTCATAAAAGTTTTCATCAGTGTACTTTCAAATACATTCATTTAGTACCTTCCAGTTATAGTATAATTCACAAGCAAACATTTTCATATATCTTTGATTCCATTATGATCATAACATTTTATGACTAATAAGATGTACATTTTGCTCGAAAATATCGAGACAAATTGCACAATTACCAAATTATGTGGTTACCCAAACTTACATATATTCTTATTTAGTTTATTTACAAGATTTTATTATTTACTTTTAATATCTAAAATTTTGATTCTCTAGAGCAAAGTCCAAATGAGAACAAAAAATATGACATCTCTCACAAATTGTCAATGTAAACATACTTTAAAAATATTGTAATGGTAGAGACACAGTTGCACTATACCCAAAAAATATTACATTTATGTTATGTAAAATCATATGTAAAAAACATTGTGATTGTCAAATAACGACATAACTCTAAATCACACTAGCAAAGTGGTTGGAGTTTCTAATATTTACACAAAAGTTACTAGCAGGTTTTGGCCAGACTAAACATAATTTACCTAGTCTAAGATACCTTTGGGCCACCAACTCGTATTCCTACAAAAAAAAAAAAAAAAAAACAGAAAAAATCATTTTCAAATAAATAGCACTTACATGGTTTATGAAAGTAGATTTCCATCAAGCATTCAGTGTAAGTCAGTCTTTTCAAGAAAAGACTATAGAAATAAGATAACCACGATTTTGAAGACTCCTTCTTTAGTTTAACTTATTAATCTAAAATACTTTAATAGTATTTGGTTTGACGGTACATCTAAATCACAAAAATCATTTATGTTTCCAGCCATAGTAGGCAAGATTTTAACACGCACAATTAATTAACATGCATTTATTATAGCCTAAAAAATGTTGCCCGCAATTTCCCCTGTGATAGCAATCTGTGGGGAACTATACACGTATTTTATGTCCTTTACCACATAATGTATTTCGACACTTGATTTCATCAAAATTTCTTTAGCTATAACAGACATATAGATAGAAACCTTTCAATATATTTTCAGATTCGCAAGATAGACAGAGAACTGGTAATATTTCAATAATCAATTACCTAATCCACAATGTCATGAACCAGACGAGTCTTGTAGTCTTTGATCGGTGTTCACTTATCACTAAGCGTCACTGCGCACACTCACTATGTGTCAATTTTCACGTATAATGAGCACTTTTTTGAAGTCCCAGGATCATTCGGGCTCTGTATACATAAATGAGAACCGCTCGTGGCTGGTTGGGACAATAAGCTTCCCATCAATGAGACACTGGTTTATCCATGTAGTGGAAACCAGCGGTATCCTGTCCTCGTTGGCCTTGTTCTGGACTTCGTGGGGACACTCCCAGTCAGTCACCAGCACGTATGCATTGGACATGTTCAAGTCTTCTTCGTTGACTACCCGGGTGGAAGCCCCCGCTAGGGTGCAGACTCGATCCCAGAATTTCACAAAGTCCTGGTCTCCGCAGAGCAAGATGACTTTGTCTTTGAATATCGATGTATTCCGTTTGCCTGACGGCTGCGTCTGAAATTGGAATAAAATTCTTTTTATTAAACAAAAATAACTTGCCTAAATATTAATACTCTTAGTTATAGTAGTTAATTTTATGGGCTGTGAAAAAGGCTTTCATTTTCATTATAACACTTGCATATGGATAAAACAAGAATCTCTAGCCCACAGAGAATAGCATAAGGCATAATATTATATCAAGTGCCATTTTTTTATTCTCCACTGCATTAGCGATGTAATGCATATTAGATCTGCATCAGGCACCACGCGTCACCCAACATATAGGACCGTCATGAATGAGGCAGTGCCTATGCTAACAAGTGCTATTTTATTTATTTATTATTATTATTATTATTATTATTATTATTATTCTACAATACTTACCCAAAGCGAGAATCGTCGCTGCAGCAGCGACCAGCCCGCAGGTAATGCGTGCGCGTCCGCATCAGGCAACGCACGCGCGGCGCAAGCGGCTATCACCCACGCGTGCGACACGGCTCGTACATCAGCCGCTAGGCACAGGATATACTTCGCGGTGAGACACGGCCGAGGGGCTACGAGTTTGCACGAGGAGTATTTGTTGCGTGGCACGTCGTCGAAGTGACTGGAAATAGATAAGAAATCGTTAAAGGAAGTAGGTATTCATTCAAAGTTAATTCACAAAAAACAGACACCATGTTTTTTTTACGCGGTAATGATTTTTTTCATAAAATGGTAATGTGAGTCTGTTGTTTGTGCAGTGTTGATGTATTGGCAAGGTACAATATAGGAACTTTCTCAACCATTAAAACCTCAAAAACCCAATCAATACCTGTGCACGATCCCGCCGCCGCTTTCTAACTGCTCTCTCAGTCGTTCCTTATTGAACGGTCGCGCGCAGAACACGAGGTCCTCCGTGTCGGTGCCCGGCGCTGACATCTCGCTGTCGTCCTCCGACGAGTACTGGCGGTTGTCGCCTTGGGACTGGTGGTAATTAAATAAAATAGATAATTTTAACACTTGCGCACTAAGCATGGTGACCGAGTAAGTGTTCCTTTCTAGAAAAAGTGGCAGATGCACAAACGAAATCTGTCAGTTTATTCCAATTACAACAAAATGACAATTTTGTCTATCCTCGGTCGCCATGCTTAGCCCCCCGGACTCATACATTTTTTAAGTAAAATAGCTATAACAAACATCGTCGTTACGACGATAGTGCGATCTACACGTACAACAGCGACATCTGTTACCAAAGAATAATATGTCAAAAAATCACGTTTGTTGTATGTTTAATTGTTTAGTATTTGATGTTATACCGGCAATAGAAATATATAATCTGTAGGAATTTCAACTGTCTAGGTATCACCATCCTTAAAATACAGTGATATATTTAGTAGTAGGGTCCCATACTTTGGGTACGGAACTCTATAAAAAAGTTTCTTTCAGCGCTGTTTTAACATCATACCTTTTCATCATTGCTAGCCTTGGGTTTGGGTGAGTCATTGCATGTGAGCAGGAAATGCATGCCAGTGAATATCTTGCTCTCTGGGTTGGGTATTGGTCCGAGCATGGATATAGTGTCTTCATCGTTCTCAAACTTGGTCAGCTTAGAGTTCTTCTTACCCACATTCTGTTTGGCAGCACCTTTGAGTTGCAAAGGACCAGCTGTAAGCAATACGGTAAATGTTTTAGCACCAGTAAATATTAAAAGGCAGATTAGTTTACATACATTACATTTATTAAGTTTTTTATTGCTTATTAAGAATGTTCTATTATAAAATATTTTAACAAATTAAGCTAAAAAAATTACTGTGAATTTTTAAACGATTGGCTTTATTTATGGCTTTATTAGGGGAAGTCACCGATTTCGCTCGTCAGATAGCTCCGTCCCTCTCACACTTACCTCTGACGCCGTCCACCTTCCTCGGAGTCCGCTGCAGTTCTGGCTCCACACCGGCCACCTCCTCCAGGCGGCCTGGAGGGGCGGAGTTGCTGGACTCGCTCATCTCGCTGCTCTCGCTGGCCAGACGCTTCCGACCCACGCTCTTGGATTTTACACCTGGAAAAATTGAGAGGTGGATTATTATTTCAAGTAATAGTTGTCTCACAAGACCTTCATTGCTTACATCATCAATTAGACATTTGAACTCACAAGTTTATTGGATTTACTCTATTGTTAACTGAACATTTTGCCGACTCTACTCTGACACTGGCAACTTCAGAACGGGGAGTTTAAAAAATGTCAACGTCAAATATTAACTTTGCAACCATCTCAAATAGTGAGTTTTTTGATAATTGAATCCATTGCCCGGAATCAGTTTAATCTTAACTGAACCCTTTCAGCATTATCATTAGTACTTTAATGCACACATTGGACAATGTTTTAATAATTAATTGGAAAACTTTTGTATAGATCAGGATTGGTCTTTAGTTGTTGTTGAAACTCCAGGTCATAACTCAGAAACTTTCACATTTATTAGTGAGGCCCATTGTATTGTGAGATAACTTGATCACTGTAACACCCGGGGCGCACGCCCATCTATTAAACGTATATGGGTAGAATATGATGTGCAGTGGTCAGACCATCTTCTACTTTATATATCTAAGAAGCCTGGCCTGCCTGTGAGTGCAAATGATCCCAAGATGATTTCAGAATTATTCAAAGAACTTTTCACAGTTAACCCAGCTAGCGACGGCCTTTATGCTCGTATTTAAAGAAACGTTCCATCCTGAGACTGATTATGCCTTCAGAAAATTGAGTTTTTGGGCTAATCAAGTTCATAAGTTTTATGTAGCATTCAGAATGGAAAACCAGCAGGACATGACGGTCTCAGCGTTAAGCATCTGAAATATGAAGGTGTATATCTTCCATAGCTTGAACAGCTTACTATAACTATAGTGGTGCCAATTCTAAAGTCTAGGTCAAGTGATGCGCCTAAAAAGATTAATTACAGACCGATTTCGCTTGCAAATTTTTGCTAAAGTGCTCGATAGTATGCTAAACATCGAACTGCTACCGTTCTTAAAACCGAATGATGCATACTTTAGCCTCTACTGAAAGTGCAATTTTAAGCCTTAAGCAAACTGTTTCCTACCACACGCGTAAAAGGACCGCTGTTTACGCCTGCTTGCTTTATTTGTCAAAAGCTTTTGACTCTATTTTATATGAAAAATTTGGGAAAAGTTGTTCAGGGCGCGTGTGTCTGTTTAACTTATCTCAATCCGAAAATTTTGGTTTGGTCATCTCCGTTATTATATTAAATGGGCGGGAGTTTTTTCCGATGCATAGGCTTGGATCGGGCGTTCGACAGGAGGCATCAAGTCACTGTTTTATTTAACTAGTATTTAAACAACCTCATCTGAGAACTCAACAGTACATAAACTGAATGTTTTATTGATGGAATTTCTGTTAATAATCTCAGTTATGCCTATGATATGGTATTGGGATGGAAAATTGTTATTCTTATGTGAGGCATATGTATGCAGAGGAGTATGGGCTAAAGTATAACTCTTAACAGAGCAAAATCCTAGTGTTTAAAGCAGTGGAGATAGAATTATTCATGACCTTCCAATAATGCTAAATAATGTTTTGTTTGAGTTTGTCAATATTTTTAGATACCTAGGGGATACAGTTAGAGACGATTTGTCAGATGACGATGATATAGTGC
>JAOTAV010060299.1:0-14860 GCA_026546445.1 Cyclargus thomasi | reverse complement strand
TAGCTATTAAGTCAAGGCAATATATAGGATACTTTTAATACCGGGAAAATTTTCGCGCAACGAAGGTACGGACATCAACTAGTCTATATATATAAAAATAAAAACCCGTTTTCCTTGGTTTGTGGCGAACCGATTTTACTTATTCTTATTTTGTTATTATTAGGAGAAGGTTCTTACGAAAAAAAATATTTAAAAAATGTCTGAGAAATATAGAAAAATACACATTTAATTTTGCATATTTTAAAAAACGCACGAAACCAGTGTCAATGTCATTCACAGCCATAGACTAACATTGAAACAGCATGGAGACCAGGGAATTATGGATTCAGTTTTAAATGGAGGATATTATAGATTCCAGTTCAAATTGAATATGTACTCGTGCCTATGATAGCCTAAGGTCCTAAGGTCAGCTATACAAAACAAAGTAGTACATCTTTGCTACGCTAAGGCGGTACGAAGTCGCCGGACCAGCTAGTATTATACATATAATAAAGTTGAAGATTTTGTTTGTTTGTTTCAAAGCGCTAATTTCAGGAAATACTAGTCAAAGTGCAAATATATATTTTTGTGTTGGTTAGTCCATTTATCGAGGAAGGCTATATGGTACATAACGACAAGCTAAGTTCAATAGGAGCCGAGTAGTAATCAAGAAGTATTATTAAAACCGGATAATTTATAAAGTTTCACGAGGACGTAGTCGCGAGCAACAGCTAGTTAGGAAATATTCTTCATATTAACTTTAATTTTTAAAACGAGTACAATTATTTTACAATGACTGTTCTATTGAAAACAAATTGGATGTAATGTGTGATTTCTTAACCGACTTCCAAAAACGAGGAAGTTATATGTTCGGCTGTGGGTTTTTTATGTATGTTCAACCATAGCTCAGCCGTTTGTGAGCCGATTATCAAAATTTCTTCTTTGTTGTATAGAGCATTTTTTCGAATAGGTTTATATTAATAATTTAACTGTAAATTTGTTTGTTCCAGGTTACGTTATAGAAAAATATCGAGTGCCACCATTTACCAAGTGTTCTTCACTAAGATATTAAGATTAGGTAAGTCTGCTTTCTGTTTTTTAGTAAAAAAAATAGTTTAACGTCATTAATTAAATTTAACAAAAAAAAATTCATACTCTTGGTTTTTCCTGTGGAATCCTGTGATTTTTTCCCACCGTACACGCTGTGTGCGCCCTTTACGAAGTTCTATTGAATTAAGTTTATCACATTTTATTGGATGTGAGTAATTTATATTAAATTTGTTTTATTTTGATATTAGGGGGCAAGCGAGTAGACGATTTAACTGATGGAAAGCAACTGTGTCGTCACTCATGGACACTCGCGACATCCGAAGAGTCGCAAGTGCGTTGCCGGCCTTCATGAGGGAATAGAGAAAGAGTGTAGGGATAGGGGGATTAGGGAAATTGGGCCATCGGTAAACTCACTGAACGATATTTCGTTTCACGCCAGTTTTCTGCGATGCCGTGGTATCACTTCGGTCGAGCTGGCCCATGGCTCTCTCACGGCAGTCAGTACTTGAGATCGAAAAATGTTACTCTTTACATTTACAAAGATTTTTTCATGCTAGAAGAGAGTATTTTAAAAAACAAAGACCATAATTTTGTTGTGAAAACTTGCCTTTTCATCCGACTATACCAAAAGGAGCGTTACGTTTTTCGAGAGGATGTATGTGTAATTGTTAGGCGCACTCTGCAATCTAAATGGCTTGATTGATTTTGGCTTGAGAGGTGTCGTGGACTTGTATTCAATGCAAGAGTAACGCTAAATATATCAAAATATAAAAAAAAACAATAAAATGGCAGATTTTTGGCGCCGAACTTGAATATTGCATGTCATTGTTAAAATTGCAAGATTCCTGCAGTCGGGTTTTCCGTTGTTGGACATTCAGCTTGCTAGGTTACGCAAAACGTATAATTTGACGTACGTATTATTATTTTTTATTGATATTCATTAGTACAACGCATCACGACGTGAAAAACAATATGAATAAAGTTAAGGGGAATACAGGTGCCAACGGCCTTGTTTAAACATTCGGAGTTTCAAAAATCTCCCCCCGCCAACGGAAAATAGTTAATAAACAATTAATAAAAACCAGAAACATGAATTCCTCCTTAGGAAACGTAGTGTTACTTATTATTGTATTGTAAACAAAAAATCGTTCATCTTAACCTGTTACTTTTGTAGTTTATACAGTTTTTTACAAAGTCGATGTCCGAGGTATATTTTTTCTGATTAACTAATTAAATAAGCTTAAGGAAAAAAGTCATCGCTAGTAAAAAAATAATGAAGATCATTCTATAACATATACTTTTTTGGCTAATGTGGCTAACGTTTTGACATACTTATAAGAGGTTAAACTTACCCCCCCTAGCCCGTGTATAAGCCTTAAGATATCCGACAGATATATTTATTAGAAAACAATGCAGAAGTAAATTATCGTTAGCTGTTGGCTCCGGTTTGTTGTCTGGGAGCCAAATGAAACAAAAGACGAATTTGTCTACCGAAGTGGAGTACGGAGTATTGAATTCGCCTCGATAGGAACACTGCCAATACGTTTATCGGTAGCTTTGTTTCTGAATATCGCTATTTGTTACGGTTATTGTCCATAACATTCCAGCCATACTGAACACTAAGTAATATTATAAACTAGATGATGCCCGCAACTTCGTTGAACTGAAACTCGTATATAACGCGGGGATCACACATTTCCGGGGACTCTCCATACCAAATTCAATGAAAACGTTTAGCGGTCCGCGCGTGTAGATGAAACGGACATACAGACATGACTTCCTACTCCTATTATATTCTTCTGATTAATTCCTTTGCGGGTCCCAAGACAGCTTTTGCACGTCCCTCGGGCTCCCTGGGATCATGTCAAAGGGTTTTCGTGGGAATGTGTGGTAGGCAAAAGCCCGTTTAAAGAAAACATACAGACATGTACACTTTCGCAATAATATATTATTATGGATGCTAAAGTACCTCTTCAAAGTGTGAGGTTATTTGATAGGTAAATTGTTACTCAAAACCTAAACATCAAATCTAGTTTTGTACAGTTACTAAGAAAAAATATATCATTAGTTTTTTTTGTCTCCTAACATATCAGCCATTTTTAAGATACGAGGTTATGTCACTGACATCGATCGATATTGTAGTTTCAATGTAGTTTTTTCTTATATTGTAATCATACGACTATTTCAAACATCCGTGAGGAATACGTCTAAAATTGTAAGTTATCTAACAAAAATATATATATTTTTTTGGTTACTTACAATTATTACATTTTTGTTAGGTTACTTACAAATGGACGTTTTTTAGAAGTTTTTCAGATTTGAGTAATAAATACAGTCTTAATCCACTGCATCCAAAACTTAAAATCAGTTTTTTTTACTATGCTAACATAAATATTATTTCAAACAGCTCCAAAACGCCTCTCTTCAGGTAAATTTCATGACATCAATTTACATAAGCCTCAGTTAATTTGTTATAATAATAACCTTTCTTGTACTATTCAAATTCACCGAGGTCCGGTTTCCCTTCAAAAACTCAATTATAAGTTATCATGTAGCGCGTAGCCTCCGGACAAATCCTCTTTACTTTTGAGACGGCTTAAAATTTACCCATATAGAGCCGTTTTTCACGCTTTTGTGACTTCTTTTTCATGGAATTGTTGAAATTTATACTCATTAGCTTCATTTTATGGACGAAGACGCGGGTAAAGGTCTAATCTCAAAATATTTCATTGTAACTCAGCATATAACATGTTGGTTAAGGGGCGAGAGTTCGACGGACATGCGTTTAAGTAGAAACTTTTAACTGCTGTCAGCGGCGTGCACAGAATCATGAGCCTGGGTATGCACTGCCGGGCTTACGCGCCAGGCGTATCAGCTCGCGCCTCATACAATATGCGCTCGGCGCAGCGCAAAAAATGTTTTGATTATAAGGAAAGTAACAAATTTTTTCGTCATAATTTGAAAAGTTTTTTTGATATTCTAGTTTGTGAATGATTATAAAATAATATTGATATGGTTAGTTACTAATAAAAAAAGAATATAATTTAGATTTTTTAAAATATTTTTATCTGGTGGGCTCAGCGCACTAGCGCACTTAAGGTACGGCCGCCCCTGGTCAGAATCGAACGGATCGAAGTCTATTTGACTTTGACAGCGAACGATTCGAACGATTCGGTTCGGACAAACTTGTGCGTATGACATTTCGTATTCCGAATTGTAAAATTAATTTGGTTCGCCGCGTTTGGTTCTTTAGGTTCTGATAATTGTGCGCTCACCATTATTATGCTCTTTCGTAATCTCTGACAATAACTTGTCTAATTTATGCGAATGTGGTGAAGTGGGTGATTTAAATTACCTAATCTTATCCTGTCCTCTCCACGATCATTCTCATATATATCATAGTCTATCATTGATTCCTATCCCGTTTCCTACTTTTATAAATATTCTACTTCATTATAATAACATGTATACCTATATTTGTATAGGCAATTACCTATCCTATATATAACATTAACATTTAAATTTTTTTCCTTGTATTTTATTTACCTAGGTGTAGTTTATATTATTAAACTATAATAATTGACCCATTCCAAAATCCGTTCCTTATTTTTTCCCTCCGCTAGTTCCTTACCTTTTTACTTGTGTATGGCACAACATACGCAAATTTGTGTCAAGTTGCCAAAACAAAAAAAAAACCTGTCTCCCGGGTGTTAATTAAAAAAAAACCTGATAATATTCCGAAATACAACCGCCTCGTGGACTCGCAGCAGACCACTCCCAGACTATAATTAGCCCCGCAATATCGATACGATACACAGAAAAATACAGTAAACTGACTTCGATGTATTTTCGTTTATAGGTTTGACCTTTTTTATTTTAACAATTTATCCACTTTATGGAAACTGCTAAAATTTATAAGCAGTTTCCATAAAGTATAATAATTTAAATAGATAACTAAAAGTTCTTTGGATCTATTATACTCTAATCTGATACGCGCCTTGACCCTACGTTCCTCGGCCCTTCATGCTTACAGCCGCATCCGAACCGATTCGTCAATTTGTTTGAGGTCGGCCTACTGGTAGTTATGTATATTGCGATATTTATATCCCCGCGCTCCCCGAGTACGAGCCACCAGGTTTAACAATTGACGTAATTGCCACATGACATTCACGCCCTGTATATGTCATCGCTATGTTTTGTATATCATGGGCTACCTGTACTAATTTATTGGTCTTTATAAATGATGACACACGCACGATAGTGGAGAGGGCATACCCGCCTCTGCAAGAGGCTAGACAGTCGCGCCTCCGGTAAACTCATCTTATGAATCGTAGAGGCCCCTTTTTTCTCTTATGAAGCCGGCCCATTAATGCCGAAACATGGCACACAGCAAAAACGTTTAGACACCACATTATAATTTAACCCAAAATGACGAGCATTCTGTCGGCAACGAGCGAATTAATTTGCGGTGTGTTGTTGGTGTGTAATGGCGGCGTACAACTGCGCCCATTACGAAATAAGTTTCACAAACGTTATTAATACGATCATTAGTTACTTGCGGTCTCATTAGCTATGTTATATGGCCAGTTTCTAGGTTGCCAAAAGATGGCGTTGTAATTGAATGATGGCTTTCGCAACTTCAAGGATGCTGTAGCGTAAATGGCAAGCGTTACTCAACATGGCAACAGCAATCACGATTTATTCAATAATGGAGTTAAATGTCAAAAATTCTTCTATCAAATATTACTAAGATGCACAGATCCCTTCAAATTGAATAAAATAATAGCACCAAGACTTTCTGACACAAAACAACTCAAATCAAAATTAGAGTGTATTGAAAAATAAAACTTAACTTAATAAGTCAAAGCTCACAATCGTTCAAAAGTGAAAATCGCGGTATCGGAGTGACTAGGAGCTGAATAGAGCTTAAGCGCAGTTTTGCCGGTGCCACTTTTTAGACGGCAACTGTAAACCTTTATAATATTTGATCGAAACAAAAGTGTATTTTTGTAATTAATGATGAAAACATATCCATCGGAACCGAACAAGTCGAACGCGGCGAATGAAATGGTTTTAAATGATTTTATTTGAATGAAAATTTTAAATTTGCTTCCTACCTAACCTCGCATACTTGCCCGCGCCGAATCTTTCGCTGTCAATGTTAATGAGGGATTAACTTTGATTCTCTATCTCTATTCTCTAATTATTATAAAAAACCCGCTAGCCCATGTATAAGCCTTAAGGGTAGGAAGTAGTGAAATTTTTGTTACCTCTATAAGTATAATATGGTATACCCTTAGGAAGATATCGGCTTTTATATGAGAAACAGGTACAAACAAAGCTTTTATATTTTGGATAAGTTGACTTTTGTATTAAAGATATTCGTTTCGCAAAGATTTGAAGCAGTATATTCTAAAACTTAAGCTTTATTTTGCGGTACCAATATTTTTATCCTATGGCCTTATTTTGTGAGTAGTTTTTATGATATTAGTATCAAACGATTTGAACCAAACCTTTGATTTGTAATAGGTTTTACTAGGTAGTCGTGTATTTCAGTATTTAACGATGTAATAGAATCGATTCTAAGGAATCGAATTTTGCCATCTTCGAAGGATCGTAGCTTTATGAAGATTGGCTGTTTTATGTAGTTCCGAATGATGAGACAGGAAGACGTGAACAGGGGACCTAAAATGGTCGTAATAGCAACATTCCAAAGGAATTGCTCTGAAATTCGTTTTAATACATTTTTTGCACATTATAAAAATCGAATAGTTTTATTAAAATAGTTACTTCAAATTCAATTTTCTGTTTATTGTAAAAATACTGTTTCACGGAATTAGTAGTTGTTTGCAAGGAAAATCACAGACTAAATTGCTCTTAGCAATATTGCTAAGTGGCCATATTAGAGGGCTGCCATTTCATAATGAAAAAAAAAATAAAGATTTGTATGGGCGATTTCCAGTCACTTGACTGACTTTGACATGGTAGCTTCCCAGACGTCCAGCGGGCAGCGACATGAGCTCGCCTATACAAATGCCCAAAAAAAAATCCGTGGCAGAGCTGCTACTTTCACACTAAAACTGTACAATACACACACATCCTAAAGTTTTATCACTCCCTTTCCTTACACGTTCCTTACAGAATAAGGAGATACATACATCATCATCTCTACTATTCTTGTTATTCGATATCACCCTTGGCACTTTGACAGCATATGAAGACTAAAAGGTCAACTAACTTTACTACAAGCACCATATAAGTTACAATAAAAGTAGTTTTTAGTGTGTGCTATATAACCGTCATTCTCTTTTCCCGCGGGAAATCTCGTAGGAAAAAACAGGGAGAGGGCCTTTATTTCCCTCGTAAACCAAATATAGTTTAAGAATAATTATAGTAATTGGTAGTTCCGGACTAAGAGATAATTAATTATTATTATGAAGACATTGTAAAATATTATTCCTAAAAAAAAAAACAATAAGTAATTGTACAATCGAAGAAGTTGAAAGAGATACAGATTGTGGATCTAAGTAATTTAGCCGGGTTATGTCATACCCAGCCGACGGTTCATGACTTACACGGAATCGACATATTCCGACCAAATTACGTAGGTCCGTCGACTGGATAAATAAAAAAAAAAGGAATAATAAAAAAATTATAATTATTAAAAACAACCGTCACTGTGTAACAGATGATACAATTATTATTATTAAATAGAACTTGAATTGAAATTCAGAATTTTGAATGTGTCTAAATACACTAGACCGAAAATACGCGGCCAAAGTTCGCCTGGGATATATTTTAATTTACTGATCGCACACGTTACCGAAAGGACGTCGCGTAGCATACAGTAATTTGATAATACTTACAGGGGGTTAAACAAGATCTAAACGTTTTCGGTTCTTTGTAGAATCCCAAACAAAATGTATGAAAATAACATAAGCTTTCGTTACGCTTCGCTTCATTCATTCATACATTTTGTTTGGCGATTCTACAAAGAAACGAAAACGTTTAGATCTTGGCTAACCCTCCAGGAATTCAGTGGGCAGTGCTTCGGCGCGGCGGTAGTATTTTGTATAGCAAGTTAGCAACATATGAATTGCTTGGAACGTAAAATCAGACACCGATTTTCTGCCTAGATTTTCTGCTATTTGCGGCCTAGAATTTTGTAACTAAGGGATTTTTTTAAGGCTTATACATAGGCTAGAATAATTTATGGCTAATGTAGTTTACTTACCCCAACTTTAACCTCTTATAAGTAAGTCAAATTGTTAACCACATAAATATATATTTTTTAAATAATATTTATTCTAGATTACTAGCGAGGACTTTTTCTTTAAGATTATAGTTAATCAGAAAAAAATGTACCGTGGACAACGATTTTTTATAAAAAACTGTATGTTTTTGACGACCTCTGTGGCGCAGTGGTTGAGCACCTTGGTAGCTCACGCCGGGGGTCGCGGGCTCGGATCCCGCCGACGGAACATAAAAGTTTTTCAAAGTTCCTAGGTCGTGGATGTGTATTAAATATGTGTATCATATAATAGAAATCATAAAGATGTGTATAGTATGAAAGTATTAAATATATTTCCCTTGTCTGGTACCCGTAACACAAGTCCTTCAGGTACTTACCACGGGGCCAGACTGACGTGGTGTGTGATCACTGGATTGCAAAAATACGTAAACCGGTCAACACGTATATCACTTTTATTTAACACTTGTAACTGACAAAAAGAATTACTACCTGAGGATCCGAAACTGAGTTTTTTCAATGTTCCTGAATATTATGGGATATTTCTAGAATTTTCTAGAGGAAAGTGTTTATTATCTTCGGGCCTGGAATGTGATTATCGCGATGGACAAAGCTTTGAACGGGTGCATGCTTAAGATTTAAGTGACTTCAGACAAAGGCTTAATGTTCTATTATACGGCGAACATTTTTTCACTCAATTTAAACTAGATTTTATCCGCGGATTCCCATCTACACTGATAACATAAAGATGATGAGATTGTTTGTATTTTGGACGCGCTAGTTAGTCTCAGGAACTACTACTGGCCGGAGTTGAAATATTTTTGTTTTGGTTAGTCCATTTATCGAGGAAAAAATTCGAAAAATTATGTAAAAACGGAATAATTTATACAGTTTCAGGCGGACGTAACTAATAAGTTACGAAGTGCAGCGCAAAAACTACATGACATAATAAAACACCAACAAACAAATTTCAAATTAGATAATATGGACGTCGTAAATGATTTGTAAGGAAAAATTACAAAAAGGAAATCGTTAAACCCAAGTATATCTTCATGATTATTCGTTCGTAAATACCGAGACTAAAACGCGGTGCATTCTTAAGGGGATGCTTACTGATTGCCATACCTTTGTTGAAACAAATGCGTGGGCGAGCTATTCTTGTACGAAGCTGTAATTATGTGACTAGAGATCGCTCTGTGGTCGAAATTTCGACCATAAATATTAAATATTGAAATCCATCTATAGAGGAACTATAAAAATGATTTATTCTATTCTCAACACAATGAATTTGGCATAAAGGTCTCGTTACCAGGCCTTCAAACTTTATAAAAAATAACAGACTCAAACCATAAACAAAAGAGTACGATTATTTTCTCGTGTCAAAATATTATTGTGTGCGTATTGTAGCGTTTTATTTACCAAAAACCTCTATGATAAAAGCTCATTTTAAAATAATATTGGTATTTCACGCTCATCCTCCATATAAACTATGACTGAGAGCATGCTTTTAGATTTACGCGTCTTTCGTAAAAAGGGGTACAAAGTTTTCCGCTCGCGTAATAATATAAAGATTATACGCTTACAACGACTAGCTTTATATCTTTATTACTAGTAATTTAGTATATTTATGTAGTAAACCCCTGATAATAATAAAACAAGATGTATCGTCCTTTCATCGGCACCGCGATAAAAATCCGCCTACATATCATGTGACAGAACTAAAACTTTGTAAGTTTTACTACTCGTTATTCAGGACATAGTTATAGTAACTCCGATCCTCATAGCAGGCGACCGCGACCAACAAAAATTTTATGTTATTACAATGCCTGTTAGCATCTTGTATTATTTATTGTTATGGTGACCTTGGACTGAAAGAACAGTACATACAAACAATAAATATAACATTTATCCTGAGTAAACTTTAACCCAGATCAGTACATAGCCAGCGCGGTATATAGCCATTATATTTGAGACTAATAATAGTTGTTTGTTTCAGGATGTTTGTTACACGTTCGAGCGTCACGCGTCGGTCGGATCCACTCCGGGCACCTCCCCCGGTTGCACGGTTGCCGCCTCAGCTTCCCGCAACCGTCCTCCAAGACTGCCCTCCTGGTGGAAGTGCGGAAACTCAACGTGCCCTGCTCCAACGGGTACCTGAAATTCACTCCGAGCTCTCCGAACGTCTGCGGGAAACTCGAGCAGGTGCCGCCGCAGAACCGCCGCCACCTTTACCAGAATACCGACGTTCCGGAATTGGAACTCCACGGCCGACCCACGTTCGCCGCGACCTACCGCGTAGTAGACCACTGCCACGACGTGCTACTCACGGCTAGAAACGGCTCGTTCGAAGTCGGACCGACCCTCAAACTGCTGTGCTCCTACAGGATACACCTCCCCTACGGGAATCGAGTGGCCTTGAGATTGCAGATGGGAACGGGCCCCATAACGACCAAAAGTTCGGAGAACTCAACCCATGAGGATATCCAGGCTTTCTGCAAGGGCATGGAGCTGAACCTCATGGATGGAGAATCGCGGTGGAGACACTGCTCGCAGCCCGGGGATCCCCTGAAGAGTGTCCAGATAATCTCCGAAGGGAACTCCGTCAGACTGAACATTAGCGTACAAGCTAAGAGGAACTCATCCATGTGGCTGAAGGTCTGGTGGATGGATAAGCAGGTCGAGGACATCGTGAAGCACTGTGATTACGGATGGGTGGTTTCTGGTGACTTCTGTATAGCACCCATCAGGGATGTGAAGAAGGCATGGAGGCAGGCGGAGATCGAGTGCGTGAAGATGGGCGGGCACCTGGCGAGCGTGTTGAACGAACGCCAACAACAAACAATGGACCAACTACTTATACACACGTAAGTAGTATTTTGATTAATTTTATTATTCATTTCCTTTTTATTTACCATTTATTTCAGGCACAATATGCCCATATTACAAATACCTAACAGACTAACATATATAAATTTATACTTAAAACTAACACTAACATTACATGATGCCTTTACTAAATAGCTCCTTCTCTTACATATAGGAGCCGAAAAGTATAGATATATAGACGAAGCAGTGCCATTATGTCATATAAACATGTCTACAGTTTTTTCGACTGGGATATTCCTGGAATATTGGAAGTGTAAAACTTTTAGTGAAAGGTTTCAAAAATGGAATATTGTTCATATTATAAATTGCAGTCTATACTCTGGCAGAGAGAAGTAATTTAAATGCTGAAGCATAATTTATGTAAACTCAAAGCGCCAATTATTTTCCCTCTTGAGGCTTTTCTGTGTTTTGTTCAACGTCGTTAACAGATTTTTCCGCGCCATATTTTTTATTTACATCACTTTGTGGAGCAACGTTTAGCAAACAACAAATTAGAGATTAAAGATTTGCCTATTATAAGTGGGTACTTGACGATGGCCAATTTGTTGGATTTATTTATTTTTAACTTGAAAAGACTTTATAATATTTTTTTTAACTTAATGTATAAATACGAGCTATAAAAAAAGTTTATCATCTTTGGCTTTTTTGTCGCTAGTCCTAATAAGAATAGTCGGAAAAATGAAAAAAAAATAACGTTCTAAACAGTTTTCATTTCAAAAATATCCTACTCGTTAAACATGTGTCAAACAGAACTTGTGTATTTATTATTTTTCATTATTTTTAAATATGCAATTACCTATAATACAGTTTGTGTCATAATTATCAATGTTACATTTTGATCAAAAAAGGAATCAATTGCAAATAGTGTTCCTAATTTAAATTTAATAATGTAACACCTGATTCAAGCATGAGAGATTATTTTTTAAGCTTCAGAATTTTACAGTCAGCGCTTAATACTAACAGCAAAACGAATAAAAAATATACATTAAACAGTAAAATTGGCGTGTCTGCACATTTAGTATTTTTAAAAGATAATTAATGTTACGTAACAGCTTACCGCTAAAGCTCTTTAAATCAGAAAAAAAAATTATCTTTAAATCAGAAAAGGAAAAGGTGAGGGCTTAGAGGGTGGAAAACGTTATGGCCTGTTGTACGAAAGCCATTTGGTACACAACCCTATTAATAATTAAGAGCATGATAAAAAAAAATGAGATGTTGTTTTCATTAATAGACAAATCTTTTTTTTCTCATTTAAAGAGCTTTAGGAGTAAGAGATAGTACACAATCCTCCAATCAAAAGCGCTGACTACATACAGGCCTTAGTTACCAATGACCAATAATTGTTTCAGCCCCCACGCTGGTGTAGATGATGTGTACTGGATCGGCGCGACCGACGCCGTCAACGAGGGAGAATTCCGGTGGTCAGACGGCCTGCCGTTCTCCTACGCACGTGAGTATCCCTATTTTTTACGCCAAGCTGTTGGGGAAATATTTTTTTAAAATGGGGAATATTTTGACGTGACAAGGTCTTATGATTCGATAGAGCTGGCTGCACGCATGAAAAAACATGAATTATGCGGCGTTACCTCGCTCTGAGGCGTTCCGTTTAAGGCTTGGAGTGCAAGCAAGGACATACAAATCTATTAAACAAATGAAATTGAAATTTTCTTTTGAAAAAAGCTACCATTCCATTAGTATTTTCTTAAGACGTTGTCACGTTCAAGTATCGTCTGTAAACCGACTTTACAGACAACCGATTTTTTTTGGTAGCTGTCTCAAAACAGTATCAGATACTGTTTTGAGACAAGATATGTAAATAATGAGGAAAAGTTCGTTAAGGCTGTATTAATGGACAATTAAGTAATACGAGGTAAATATGTAAAATATTTAATTATATCATTATTAATTTAAGAGTTATCATGACCTTGCTGAACGGTTTTGTTGGTGTATGTTTCACAAAATTTGTGCAAAAATATTTTAAAATTAATATTTTTGTATTTATTACAATTTACAATAAGTGCGAATAACATATCGTAGCAAAAAAATAAAGGTTAAATATAACTTAATTTTTTGCAAAATTTTTGCAAGTAATTAACAATATTAATATAACAAAATTATAATAAACGAATATACAGTAGTCGATTTTGTAAATGGCTTTAACGAAATTTGGCATACAGATCTAGGGTGTCAGACATCAGCAGACGTACGAGTATAGAGCGTTCGTAGCCTAGTGGGTAAGACCTTTGGTACGCACTCGAGAGGGTGCAGGTTCGACCCCGGTGGAGGCGTGTACCAATGAGACATTTTCCGATCTCAAGTACATCATTAAGATGCTCATTGCCGTAAGAGACCATGCTTCGAACAACATAGATAATAGGCTACATTTTTGTTCCAATTAAATACTCCCGTTGGGCTTAACATAACGGGTACCGCGGGTAAAAGCAAGTTAATGACGCGTAAGTAGATGCTATGACATCAACCGCAAAAAAGCATTTTAATAATATCCACCCTAAAGGCATGAAATAGATTTGTGTGAAAAATGACAACTCATGTAAAAATTAGCGGACCTGACAGACGTTGTCCTGCAAGCCTCGGTTTGTAAATATAAGCCATTCTTAACTTCCCTAGACACGAAAAATTTCATCAAATTTCGTCCAGACGTTTGGGAGGAGTTCAGCGAAAAACACGCACACAAGAATCGTATTTATTAAAGATACTTCTTTATGAGTGTGAAGACGCGGGCAAAAGATTGTAAAAAATAAATCTACCGTTCGTCGAACAATATAACCTAGTACCAGTGGTCACGTATGGCTCTTCCGTTACACTTCATACGACATTTTTGCCCATTGGGATACCTAAGTGGGCTGGTTCAGTGGGACACCAAACAGGGGCAGGCTTTCGACTTTATATTGTCTATGACCCGGTCATAATAAGCGGCGAGACGGCGCCCAAACGTACTAATTAATAAATCAAAATACTGAGCGCACTTCTCAATTATATACTATTTGCCGTAAGTTGGCACAAAATTTTATCCAAAATGGGGTAACTTATACCCCATCTGTAAAACAATTCAGTAGTTTTGGCGCGATTTATTAACAATTAACATTAAAAAAAATCTTTTATAGTAATTGTTATGTTAAGATTTTAATTTGCTGTCGTTTTTTTTGGGCCTAATTACAATTTATCAGAGCCTTGAACATGTTATAAATATTCAGTATACACATTTTAATTCAATCAGAGTTCTACAGCGTCAGATTACTAAATGAGGGTTCCGTAGCCAAAGAGTATTATTTTTTAACAAAAAATTAAAACCGACTTCCAAAGGAAAACTAAAATAGTACAAAAGAAACTAAAAAGTATTAAATAAAATTTATTCTTCAATAGAGCCTGTTTCAGAATTCGGTGAGGCATCAACCTATCTCGTACACAATCAAAAATTTAAATTTAGACAAATCATGCCGTGTTAGCTGGTACCGACTTTCGAAGTCAGTTTTAATTTTTTGTTAAAAAATAATAATTTCACCCTTTTTAGTGCAGTGGCGTAACTGCAAGGTGGTAAGTCGGCAAAATGTCACGGGCCTCGAACGGTATAGTTACGCCACTGTAGGCATGATACATTTTTTTATGTTATTTAAGGGTCAAGGGAGTAGACGGTTAACCTGATGGAAAGCAACTACCGTCGCCGTAACATCCGAA